>JADHZA010000198.1:0-34078 GCA_018831705.1 Torrubiellomyces zombiae
AATGGGAACGTGTCATTCGCGCAACACGTCAACAACCCTTGTGCTCATAAAAATCATATTCAACTTCCCGCCACCATGCTCGCTCCCTCCCCATCGCCACTACACGACGCCTTTCATGCTCTCCATGCGGCGACCTCAAACCCGGTATAAGCTACTGATACACCCCGTGACTTGCTTCCATGTGTCTACCTATCCAAAGCAGACCGATGCACTCAGGACCTTGGGCCGTCGCAAGAATAGATGATCTTCTCGACTCCCGAGTCCCATCGCCACAACGCCGATCCAACCATGCATCCTATGTTATGCAAAATATACAACGCTATACGATCCTCCCGCCCCGTAGTGCTCGGTCCGAGAGAAAGCGTCAGTCACTCGTGACATCATCCTATCATGGAGTCGTCCATCGGCTCGTCGTCCTCGAAGCTTTCGATCACCTTCTTGATGTTGGGACCAGCCTGCTCGTTGAACCATTAGCATAAACCTCGGGAGTTTGCATCAAACAGCAGCAGCACATACCTTTGGATCCAAGGCAAGGGCAATCGTCAGATGCCGCACGGCCAATTGCCTCTCGCCCATCCTCCTATACAACATGCCGAGAAGAAAATGAACCGTGGCCTCGTCAGGCGCCAGGTCCTTCAACGCCATGAGCTCCCTATGCGCCGCCTCATGGTGTCCCAACAGCAGCAGCGCCCGGGCTTTCTGGTACCGGGTCTGCGCTGCTCGCGGCGCCAGCTCCGCCGCCTTCGAGTATGCGTTCAGCGCCGACGTCATCTGCTTCTGCTTCTCCAGCACCTCGCCCATGCAGCAGATCAGCACAGCGTTGTTAGGGTTGATGGTCTGCGCCGCATGGTAATGATCGTAGGCCTTGTCGTAGGCGCCCAGCCGCACCTGCACGCGTCCGATGCCGTAGTACGCGTTGTAGTGTCTCCTGTCAGCTGAAATTGCCTGTCGGTAAGCCGTCAGGGCCTTTTCGTATTCCTCGTTGGCAACGTGCTCGTGGCCCTGGAGTGTGAAGGCGTAGGCGAAATTGGGGTCGAGCTGAGTCGCCCTCTTGAAACACCGGAGGGCCTGTTCGGGGTCTCGCGCCAGAGACCAGGCATTGCCCAGCGTGCACCACGCCTGTGGCGAATCCCATGCCGAGTCCACGAGCTCGTGCGCCAGGAATGACAAGTCCGCTTCTCGCTTGAGATGCCATAGAATCGTCGAGTATACTTCCATATCTTGCAGCCGAGACGGCGCCTGGGCCCGCATCCTTTTGAAGAACTTCTCCGCCTCGGCATACGAAGCTTGTTCGTAGTACGCTCGTCCCACCTGGGCCAGTACCCAAGGCGAGCTCTGCTGAACTGGGGGCAGGCCGCTGAAGGCTTGAATGGCATCCTGGCACTGGAACCGAGACAGCGAGTAGTACCCATTACCCAACTTCTTCATGAGATCCAATATCCATTTCAGTGCCTCTTCGAGCTTCACCCCCTCAGGCTCTGGCAGCTTCGGTATGGGCGGCTGTGGCAGAGGTGGTTCTCGCGTTCTGGACATCTCTCCGTGATCCATGTCGCCCTGGTCATCTACAGGTTTTCGATTGCCGCTCACGACTCTTCCCACGCTGGATCCGCTGGAGCCTGGCCGGATTATGCGCGAGACGGGAACCCTAGCCTTCTTCAGCTCCCGGCCTGTTGATGCTCCAATCGTGGTCGCCCCCGGATGGGCTTTTGTCGAGGGCTTGAACATATTCAGCCGAGCGCTGCGGCGCGTCGTGGGCTCGTCCATGTTCGTCGATCTAGGCACGGGATGCCCGGACAGAGTCCGTTTCCTCTCTGTGCCGGGTATCACGCCAGATCGCGAGGCGTTGGTCGCGAGCGTTGTATGGGACGCATCCTGCATCAGTTCAGCAGCGGTCTCCTGACCAGGCCGGCCGTTGCGTTTCGTTCCCAGCCTGTAGTTCATACGAGGCGGAGCATCGCTCGAAGAATCTTGCGGCTGAACATTGCGAGCTCTCCTGGTGGGCGCCTGGGGAGGTTCTTGTAGGTAGCTAGTTCGCGATGTAGTCGAGGAACTCAGTGTCGACGGAGCCGTAGGCGTCTCCAATCCCTCCACAGTGGTCTGGCTATTCACGGAGGAGGCAAGCCTCAGCCTAGCGCTCTGTATCTTGGACATGAACTCATTGTCGGGTGTCTCTGTAAACATGTCCACAGTAGGACTACCTAACCCTGCCGAAGAGACGGCGGCGTGAAATGGATCAGCGGCGGGATCCGTCATGAGATTTCGGGCGACCGGTCTCTTGGTCAGCGGATCTGGGGCATATGCTGCTGTTGTCGCCGCCGCCGCCGCACTGACTCTTGCGTCCCCCGTGCCGGGATTCGTATCGCCTTCAAAGCTGCTGATCAAGGACTCGCTGGACCTGAAGATGTTGGGGATGCGTACGTTGATGCCCATATCGCAGAGAGCTGTGAAGCAATCCCACATAAAGGGGTTCTTCTTGAGAGCCTCCTCGAAGCAGCTGACGGCCTTCTTCTTATCTCCGTATGCGCGATGCAGCTTCCCCAGGAGACAGAGAACGGTCGGGGTATCCGGGTATCCCGCGCGTGTCGTGGAGGAATGCTTTCCAATATTGCACTTCTGCGACCAAAGACCTCTCGACTTTTCCAACGCAAGGATGCCATCACGATGGCGAGCCAGAGCCCAACAGGCTTGCGCGAAGACCCAGGCGCAGCCCAAATGTGTACCACGGTACCCGAAAGGTTTCGCAACATCGTAGGCTGACCGTGAATCGCCTAGTCGGAGATGGCATAACGAGTACAGATATGCGGCATCGGCCGACTTGGGTTCCTGGGCTGCAAAGCGTTCGGCGAAGAACAAGGCGTTCTCGAACGAGGCATTGTCGAGATGGTAATGTATCACCTGTCGCATGAGACCCCAAACGGCGGTGGGATTTGGTGCCATCGTTGGACGTGGCCGCCTGGTTTCGGTGTGGCAGGCCGTCCTCGGCGCTTATAGGTCGTTGAAGCTGTTGACGCGTTCACGCCATGGGAAGTCGCCTGTAGCAAATGTTGAAGGGCACTGAGTCGAACACACGTTCCGCTCCTCGGTCGATGGACCGGCCGACAGTGTCAACAACAGCGTGGCGGTCAGCACTGCGGTATGACCCAGGCTACTTGAAGATTGGAATGGCGTTGGGGGCTCGGCGCTTGTCGAAGTTGTGGTTGGGATGACCGCGTGGGGAGAGACAACGAGGGACAATAACTTCAACAAATCTGCCAGTGTGAGAAAGAAAGGAGGAAAAGAGTCTCCGAAGACGAAGTCCTGCTAAAGCGTATAGAAGAATCCCTGCGGCCGATGCGTGTTGCAGAAACAGCGGATTGATGGGGGTGGTCGAGGCCGTGCTCAGCTGGAACGACGCTTCCGGAAGGGAAGAAGAGAAGCTGTCTGCTTGACTCGGTGTGGCGTCAAGAGAGACAAGACAGGGGAGGCGGGCGGCAAGGACAAGCGTGTATGTACGGCGGACGTTTTCAACGGTGGGATCCCGGGACGGAGTAGCAGATGCACTGGATAGCCTTAGATATTTGTTGGAACTTTCTTGTTTCTTGTTTGCCTCGATGCTTCTCACGGTGCTATGCACAGAGGCGCGCTCATGCCCGTTGTTTAGGGCGGCCGGTCGCTTGATTGGACGACGCTGCACCGTTGCCGCCTCCACCCACGCTACAGGGAAGGCGGCTGTTTCTGCCCAGCAACAGGAGTGCAAGCTGCATATCCGTACTCCGTACCTACATACCCACCGTAAGCTGGTAGGTAATAATTAAGAGCGGCATTCAGCAATAACGTTTGCGCACAAGACGTCTCACCTCTCGGAGCATTGTCGACAGACACGGAGCATTGTCACAGTATCCCGACTTCTCTATTTCTCCCTGTCTCTCAAACACAATCAACAATGGCTCAAAAGGCCAAGAAGGACCGCGCCAGGGCCAACGCGGCAGCTCTCAAGAATCTTCATTTGGGCTCTCTCGCCGTCAACGCCGTCTTCTTGGTTGCCTACCTCCTGTTCGGCCGCTCTCGCTCACTGCTCGCCTACGCCCTTCTCTCCACGCCGAGCTTCATCTGCGAGTATGTGCTCGAGGCCTCGGGTCGTCCCAAGTACGATCCCGGCACCGGCGCCCTGCGCACTGCTGGCGAGGACTTGGCCTCCCCCGGCTTGACCGAGTACATGTTTGACGCCATTTGGGTGACGTGGGCGTCGGCTATTCTTGTCATCGTGGTCGGAAACTGGGGCTGGCTGCTCTGGGCATCCGTCCCTCTCTACGGCCTCTACCTTGGATCGGCGTTGCTGGGGATGGGCAGGAATAAACTGGCCGAGATGCAAGCAGGCGGAGGTGACGCTGCTGTTCCCCAGGGAAACCGACGGGCACGAAGAGCTGCCTGAGATGTCATCTTCAATCAGTCTACTTGAAAGTTGAACATGCGCGATATTCTACGTTTCGCGTCCACCAATAGAGCTCGAGCTCTGCTGCGACCATCATGAAGCACTACCGCCTGGGCCTCTCGCCCGTCCAGCGCTCCAGCACATCGTCGTCAACATCGCGGACCAGTACATGGATGTGCTCCAACGAGCGGACACTTTGCAGCGCAACCCAATTCTTGAACCACAACACCTGCCCTTCGCCTCCAGCACCCAGCGTACCGATGAAATACCTCGCCACGAAGTCTGCCACGACCCCCCTGCTCTCCGCCGTCATGTCTCCCGTGTCCGGGTCTGTGGGGATCAAGGTGCGGGACCAGACGACCATGTGCGTGATGTTGGGTTCCAGCCCGTAAGGCCAGTCATTGAGGAGCACCTTGTAATCGGCAGCATTGGCAAAGGGGACTTGGGATTCGGGCTGAAATGGTGGCTGACCCCATGACCTGGGAAGTCGGTTTGCGAGGATGTAGTTGGTCATGCTCCCGTATTCGGCCTTGGTCTCTCTCGTCCACTTCATGTAGCGGCGAAGATCAGAAGGCACACGCTTGAGGACAGACAGGTTGTTCGTCTCTAAGTCGCCACCAGAGTTTAGAACAGACGACAATGTACATTGCGCGCAGCTCACCTATGATCTGTGCCAAGTCCTCCCAGTCATGCTTTTGAAACTCCTCGTCCGTTTGTGAAAGCACCCATTTGTCAACATCCGTCAGCGGGAAGGGAGACTCGTCTGTCGCCGGAGCCGATGAAGCCACGTCGTCACCCATGATTACGCTCGGTGCCTGGAGTAACAAGCGCAGGCGTCGGCTGTTGAATAATGCGGCTCGTAAAAATATCGAGAGCTTTTTCCCCGATAATCTTTGATTCGTCAACTCGCACCTTACCGCCGTCTAGTCTGGCATCCCCCCTCCGGCGGTCTTCAACGGTGCGGCGTCAGAGGGGTGAGAATCTCGGATTATGTAAGGCCTCAAGCATCAATTCGGAATTGAGCCTCATGTGATCTGCGGTATTGTAACAGTACTTGCATGTGCATCATGATCAGGAAACCAAGCAGCGCCCGGTATGAGTCTGATGCGCCTCTAATGGAAATAAGATACTGCCTCAATATGTAAAAGACAGAATGCTTGGCTCATAGTACAGCAAGTCATCTAATGGCGCCTTTCACTCGAGTCTCGACGTCATCGGCCAGGCCAGAAACAGCCGAGGTCGCGACTCATTCCGCAGCCAACGCCGGAGCGCGAGGCGGCCACATAGTATGCTAATCGTACCACGCGTCGCATTTTTCCAGACCCGGGGATGGCTCGTTGATTCCCTGCGCTGCAGCGATGATTCTCGGTCCCGTGTCTTTACTCGATTGCCTCGTCTTTGGCATCTTGCTCGCGCCGCAGCTGCTTTGGCGCGTCGGCGTCTTCCAAACCTTGGCGTTGGTGTGCAAGACCCTTCCGTTTCTACGTATGGCAATACTCACATGCCCGTGTCGTCGTCTCTCAATACGAGACTAACGTTGAGACCAGTTCTTAGACTACCCATTGAGTTTTCAGAACGATTCTGGAGGCCCGCGGCTTCACTGCCGTTCTTCGTGCGCGACTCGACCGCCTTCGAGGACTTCGTGGTCCGGTGTGTGCGCCAAGCTTTCAGGACTTTCCCTACCGACTTTGTCAGGATATTCTTCTCAAAGAACGTTGCACTGCCTTTTCTACGATGGCGAATGCTACGGTATGGTCATCTGATAGCACCGGTTTGCTGGGAAGAGTCAGAGCTACGACAGGTATTGCAAGTCTTGGACTTCCACGCCCCATCCGGATTCCAGATGAAACTGATGCTTTCCAAGGGGCGAACCCACGCAAAGGGCATATGGATCAAACACAAGCCTAATCAGACACACGACGTCGTCGTCTATTACCTTCATGGTATGAGATTGGCGTCCTACCTGTAGTCTTTCTGAACCGCTGACACTTTCCGTAGGTGGGGGATTCGCCTTGGGATCGGTTCACTTCTATCTCGAATTTCTCCTGACTCTGCATCATTTGCTGATAGAAGCCGGTTACGAGAACCCGGCCATATTCGCGCTCGAGTACACCCTGGTGCCCGATGACCGCTATCCTAGGCAATTGTGCGAGGTGATCGAGGGCTACAAGCATGTCCTGGAAGTGGCGGGAGACGCTTCCAAGATATGCGTTGCCGGAGACTCCGCGGGGGGCACCTTGGTTCTGAGCCTCCTGCTAGAGCTCGCAGGCTCGCAAACATGCCAGAAAATCCATCAACAGGCCTTTTGGTGTCTTCCAGCGTTGCTGTCAGATACGCTCCCTTCACCAGCCATGGCGTTGCTGATTTCACCTTGGATAACGCTCCAATCCAGAATACACTGCCCGTCATCAACGGACTACTTGAACCGAGAAACATTGTGGCAGTACGCTCACGAGTACGCGGGCCAAGCAATGCTCCGAGAGTATCCAGCCTCGCCAGGCGTGTGCGACGATGATGATCTCTGGAAAGCGGCAAGCCCCGAACGGGGGTATTTCGTGGTATACAGCGAGGAAGAGATCCTCGCACCAGACATTTCAAGTTTTATCAAGTGTCAGACCCAGAAAAACATCGAGATGGAGACTCTGGTCTTCCGAGGCGGCGTTCACGCGTGGCCCGTCGCCTCCCTTTTCTTGTCCACATCGAGGGAGAGAAGGCTGCATGGATTGACGTCTATTGCACATCAGATTAGAGACCGAAGCGGGACCTTGTCTACCAAAGCGAGGAGGGGAGTGCGGATAAGTCAAGTTCAGATTAGATCAAGTAAACAGTCATAGGATAAGCCAGATGAATTAGATGCGGGTCGGAAACCAGAGCGTTCAAACGAAGCTCGGCTTCTTTGCCGCCCAGCCACCTCCGATGGATATAGCTCTTACTTGTGTGTCATCATGCGGAGTAGAGACGAGGCGAGAGGGCCGGTAACAATAGAGGAAGAGCCGTACCTTGAGAAGTCAAGCCTTCAGCTGAACGTGGCAAATAAGTCACGCGCTCGAGAATAGATGGCTATCGCTCGCGTGTCGTTGAAGGCAAGGCTATTCAGTGATATTCAGCAGCCCGCAGAGGACGATCATTTTGATTCGCGATATCGGTCGTTGGGGAGACGTCGGTCAGAGTGCAGAAGCCTGAGAAAATCGAGCCAGCAAAGGAGCAGGAGTTGTGCGTCAAGCTCGGTCCATCATCTTCCTCCAACGTCGAAAGTCGTTCAACGAACTTCTTGGAATCTTGGTACCTTGGTACCGTCAGCCACATACGTGCGCGTGCGCCTCCGGAACTGGCAAGCTGTTGACGAAGCGAGAACGAGGACCCAGCTCAGGACGCTAGGTGAGTTGATGAGCAGCGTGAGACGGCACTGGAAGCGTGCAAGTTGGGACGGAAGTCTGTCCACGCGAGAGACGGAAAGACTAACAGTCGCGCATACGGCGCTTGCCGAACTGGGCCACGCTGCTATTGCTCAGACAGCCACACCCAAGGCGACCCACAAGCGTTGAAACGTGTTCGCGGCGTTTGAAGCGAGATGATGCTAGTAGTTAGGTACTTTCCTTTGCTACCATCTCTGCAGTTTACTGGTACCATGACACGAGCAATATTTTGCTGCAGGACACGGAAGACAGAAAATTTCCATCTACTGCTAGGTAATAAAGCAAGGTACGACCAGTAGCAGCTTCATGGCGATGTCTGTGACTTGACCTTACGAAGGTTGTTCGGTGGTATTTAAAAGAACCATCGGTATTGGTTCGTTCGTCGGGCATGTTGACCGAATTTTACTTGTAGATAGCCCAGAATAGGCAAGGTGCATTTGAATATAGTTTGCTTTTGTGGCCGTTGGTCAAATTGTCTGGAAGAGCGCAAGTCAGCTGCTACTCCGAGATCGTCAGTCATCGTACAACTCGCGCAAATCAAGATAAGCAGAGGTGATGTGATGCGTATTATGTATCAAATGGACACGCGGACCGTAGGGTAAGCTGAAGCCGCTGACTTGGTTTGAATGGAGACTGAGGTACCGCGCACTTGTATTCATGATACTAGATGTACCTGGGTCTACAAGAGGGAAAGACCAACCGAGGGCACGCAAGCCAAAAAAAGGGGGGCAACTTGGAGGTGGCAGGAGCGACTGTGCATATAAACGGGCGACATTCCCCCTGTGCCCACCGCCCCTGGGCCCTCTGCACAACTCCCGAGCACAAAACAGCCGGACCAGCAGCAGTTTAAGACGGGCCTTCCCTGCCCGCACACTCCACAGGAGCTATCGCATACACTACGCCAAAACGGGTCTCACAGGCCAGATCTCTAATTGCACCTCAGATCGGCCACGCCAACCCTACTTGGGCCATTAGAGCGTGGTAATCGCCCCCCCTGCGAGACGCGTACGGGAACAGTTGACACCGACGATCCACTGAAACTGCGTTCCTCTCATTCGAGTGGTCCAGCGAGCATTCTGTCATTGCAAGCGCGGTGTCACTCTTTGGCACGCTGGATACGCATCGAGGGAACCGGGCGTGGACTCGGACTCCGTCTTTCAGGCCGGCAACCATCTTGTCGTGGGAAGTCCGAGGTTGGGCTGCCGCTTCTTTGATAGCCAGGGTCAGTGCAGTGGCCTTGAGTTGTACACACAAGGCGAGCCAGATTGAAACCTCTGCGAGTACCTGTTCATTGTCTGGGGCCTGAAACCATTGACCGGACTCGCCCCGTTCCGTCTCTCCTCCGGCCCCCTGTCAACCTTGCAACCTTGAATACCATCTATTGCGGTTGAGTCTCCAACGAAGCATCCGTGTTCGAGCCCTGCGCACCACAATTGCAGACAGATAGACAGGCACACACACACAGCACACACTCGCTCCGTACTTTGGGTCGCCCCGCCTTGCTCCAGCTAGCTAGGGAGGGGGGAAAAACAGGTTCGCCATGGCGGATAATGATTCCGCCTCAACCTACGCGCCCAAATCGCCAGACCTTTCTTCCTTTTACTCCAGCGGCCCCACTCAACCTGCATCGCATTTCCAACCATCAGCTGCCGACCCTTCGATACGATATAACTCACACCCTTCCGCCTACGCCTACGCCTCCTCTTCCTACACTCCTCCTATTCCACCACGCGGCCAACAGCAACAGGATCCGCAACAGTATCGCTTTGTTGCGCCAGACGACACGAACGCATATAATCCGCCCCTGCTCCCGTTGCAGCAATACTCTCCTCCCAATTTGCCTCCAGGTCCGCTTCCGACACAACAGCCTTACGACTTGAACACGGACCCAGGGCCTCCCCTCGGTGCTCCTTATTCGAACCCGGGACAGACGGCACCGTATCAAATATTGCCTCTTTCGACCCCGGCGACAGACCCCGGCGGCCAATCCAGCACCCCAGACATGCCTCCCCGGAGGCGAGCTGCGGCCGCGGCAGCGGTCGCGCAGACACCCGCCATCGAACCTTCCCCCGTCAAGACCAAGTTCCCAACGGCGAGAATAAAGCGGATCATGCAGGCTGATGAGGACGTCGGCAAGGTCTCGCAGCAGACACCCATCGCAGTTGGCAAGGCACTCGAACTTTTCATGATTCAGCTGGTGCAGGGCGGTGCCGACGTGGCACGGGAGAAGGGTTCCAAAAGAATCACAGCACCGATGCTCAAGCAGGTCGTCGAGACGGACGACCAATGGGACTTTCTCAGAGATACCGTCAGTCACGTCGAGGCGGAGAAGGAGGGAGCCAAGCCCAAAACAAAGGCGGAGAGTGAGAGTGACGAGGACATGTCGGAGCCTAAGAAGCGGGGACGGGGACGAGGACGTAAGAAGAAAGCATGAATGAGAATTGGGCTCTGTTGAACTATATTGCACGGCATTTTCCTCGCCAGGGCGCCGCTCGGGAATCGCTGGGAACATATCCAGACGGGAAAGCTTTTGAAGCCATGTCAAATTGGGCGTTGTTATGGTAGTATGGTCGTCTTGGAGGCACCTGGCGTCGTCTGGTAAAGGCGGAGTGTCGGGGTCAGGATGGGCATAGTCATTTATAGATTGTGTTTGTAGCTTCTGGTATCCATGACTTCATCCGGCAAGTCGGACAAAGCACAGAAAGGCATCGTCAAGTAGGGGGCTTGAAGAGTCATTTGCGCGAGGCTGCCTAAATTATCTGTCCTCGAGAACAAGTATGCAGGGAGTTGTGGATGAAAGATTGATCGAGGGTCAGGACAAATAATGACGATGAATGTAGTCAGGTGACTTACTTGCAACGATTGCCATTTTCCATCTCGATATGCAATGCCCCATTTCCCGTCATTGAGCCTACGTGTAGAACCACCACCTGTGGTTTGATGATGGACATGCGACTTGCATTCCTCAAATGATGTCATTGCGCTCTGACCATACAAGCAATGCCAAGCTCACTTTTAGATGACATACTCTGTGCCTGTCGATTCTAGTATGATGCTTTCCGCCAGAGCTGAGTCTGGGGCCCTGGATGGGAGGGAGTAGCAGAAGCTGCCAGGTCATATTATGACTTGTGATTACTTGTATTAGCAGAGGGTCCACGCCCCTTACTCAGACCATGGAAAGGTCCCCCCCGCCCAAGCCGGAGGGTCTGCCGCAGCTCTGCGTACGCAACTCCGTAGGTGACAGGGAGCCACCCGGGCGTATGTACTGTACCTTCATGTTACCTGTGTGCCTGTGTGCCTGTGTGCTTGTGTGCCTGTAGTACTCCGTGGCGTCAACGCTGTAATACCGTCTATCTTCACCAATCCGTCTCGTGTCCCGCAATGCAAACGTTTCATCACCGTCTCCGACGCCAGCGAAATCCCACGATCCGCCACCCAACGCCGTCTCCTACGAACAAGCAGGAAAGGCTACGACAACATACCACCAGCTGCCCTGTCCGGGGCACATACCCGCAAACTCTGCGTCGTCGTCGTCCAGCCATGCCGACAAGCTATCCGCCTGCCTGAGCTAGATGAGGGCACGTCGCCGAATTCCACCTCCCTCCTTGCCGCTCGAGCCCACCTCCAAACCTCCCGACGGGCCCCGTTACGTCGACCTCAATGTCGTGGGACCTGCTGCAGAGGTTCTTCGAGTCCGACGTCTTCAACGCGAACCCTTTCCTGCCCGTCTCGTACCTGTCGTGAGTCCCCTCCTTTCTCGAATCACCGTGGCATGCTCTCTCGATGGCGTATTGACGTCGTCCCGTAGTCGCTATGCCGACCATGTTGGCATCCATTACGTCTTGTGCAATAAGCTGCGGCAGTTCCCCTACGAAGACATTGAGTTCTTCCTGCCGCAGCTATGCCACCTCATAATCAGCGTCGACAACGAATCTATGGCATTGGAGGAGTTTTTGTTGGATCTTTGCGAGGAATCGGTTACCGCCGCTCTCTTGGTACATATCTCGACGTGTCGTGCTCCATCGAGAGAAGCTAACTTGGGCACTCACTCGCCGCTACTAGACCTTTTGGCTTTTTCAGACATATCTGCACGACCTCTCTGCGAACCCTCACACCCACGCCTTCCAAACATGTCGTCGAGTCTACAACAAGGTCCAGCACATCGTTTTTGGGTTAGCCGACTCGGCGCGCCACGGAAAGATCAAGGAAAATGTTCTCCCCGTCGCAGTCCTGTCCAGCTTTGTCCTGGCCAGCGTTGCGCTGCCCATGATACCGCGATGGGCTGGTCCCCTCGCCGTGGCCCAGGCTCGGAAACCTCAACCTGTCACGGAAGCCGCTGCTGATGCGCCGCAACATCACGAGGAGCCCAAGCTGACTAGGGCGCAGACCGTCACGGCGGCGAGTTCGAAAGCGAGATCAAAACGTGCCAAAGAGGTTCGGATCTCGAGTGCACCGACCAATGCAAATGGTACACCAGACACCAGCGTACCTGCGACACGAAGCACGCCGCCGTTGCCGTCTTCTCTGTCGTCCAGTGTTGAAGCGAAACCGAAAGAGAAGGAAGCCAGACCGCTCTCAATGCTGGAGATGACGTCGAAAGAAGCCAAGCTCAGCACCTCTTCATTACCTCTCCCGCTGTCGCAATTACCCAGTCGCTCAGTCACCCCCGTTTCGGCCGGCCTTGCGCAGAAACTCGGTGATGGAATCCTCCGAAGGCACTCTCACCACATCAAGGCCGCCGTCAACTCGAGCGAGTTATCAGACTCACAGAAGATCAAGCTCCTCAGACAGCATTATTTCCGATCTCAAACCCTATTTCTCACGGCCTTGGAAGGTATCTCCAACCGGCTGGTCATCGTGCCCAAAGCTGCACGCATGAGCGCGCTGCGCGCGGAGCTTGCACTGCTTGGGCGCGATCTCCCTGCCGAGATCGACATCCCCGTCATCTGTCCGCCAACCCTCGTCAATGGGTCCCCCGGACGGAGTCGTCACCACAGGATCGTGCGGCTGAATCCGGCCGAATCAACCGTTTTGAACAGCGCCGAAAAGGTGCCCTACCTTATGATGGTCGAGGTTCTGAGGGATGACTTCACTTTCGACCCCAGCACATCGGACAATGCGCGCCTCCTCACGGATCTTCTTAGTGACGGCGGCTCATCCAAGAGATTATTCGACCTCGCTTCAGAGTCTCCAACTATGACTCCTACGACACGAACGCCTGAACCAGTTCTGGACAGTGTTTTTGAGCCGACTTCGGGCGACTTGGGCAGCTCGCCCCTTCTCAAGGCGGAAGAAGAGGTGTCTCCCCGGTACGTGCCAAAACAAGCGCAACTGCAGAGCGTGGTTCAACGATTTTCCAGCGGGGGGACCATGTCGACAATAGCACTGGACGCAACGACACCGAGGACCTCTGGCACTTCGACTTCCCGATCAAGCAGCCCAGGCCAGCGGCGCAAAATGACCATCAGCTTGCCTCGCAACGGGGCGGCGGACCAACCCGACTTCTCAGCGTTGGCGACTCACATGAGGACAGCTTCTCAGATGCTGGCACAGCTGGATGCTACAAGCGGGAAGCGGCCCCGACACGAGGTGGCTGCCATCCGAGCGAAGATCATCGCCAGCATGCAGAGCTTGGAGGAGCAGAGCTTCGACATGGACGAACACGGTCCAACGTTCGACACCATCATCGCCAAGACGAATGCCGGCGCCGCTCCACCTGCAAACCCCGACTTGGAGGATGATGCCCCCATTGACCCTGCCATCAACGCGAGCGCCGGTCGAGAGAGGATGGAGAACGATTTCAAGACGGGAGGTGTTCAAAGGCGCGGAGATCGTGACGATCCTAGCGCAGCCGTGTTTGGCGAGGCGTGGGAGGCCAAGAAGGAGCGTATCAGAAAATCATCACCATACGGGTGGATGAAGAACTGGGACCTCGTCAGTGTGATTGTCAAGACGGGTGCCGACCTGAGGCAAGAGGCCTTTGCCTGCCAGCTCATCCACGTGTGTCACAAAATCTGGCTCGACGCAGGCGTAGACGTGTGGGTCAAGCTGATGCGAATCCTGGTGACGGGCGAGTCGTCGGGCCTCATCGAGACCATCACCAACGGCGTGTCGCTCCACTCGCTCAAGAGGAGCCTCACGCTCGCCTCGATCGAGTCTGGCCAAAACCCGCGGCAAAGGATCGCGACGCTGCGGGACCACTTCATCAAGGCGTTTGGCCCACCGGACGGCGAGCCCTTCAAGGCGGGCGTCGACGCCTTCAAGCGCTCCCTCGCGGCGTACAGCATCATCTCGTACGTGCTGCAGCTCAAGGACCGCCACAACGGAAACGTCCTCATCGACAGCGAGGGACACATTGTTCACATCGATTTCGGCTTCATGCTGTCCAACTCGCCGGGCTCCGTTGGGTTCGAGGCCGCGCCCTTCAAACTCACCCACGAGTACGTCAACGTGCTGGGCGGCCTCAACTCGCCCGACTACGAGGACTACAAGAGACTTTGCAAGCAAGCTTTCCAAGGTAATACGAAGAAAGCGCCCCCCCCCCTTCTCCCCAGTCTCATCAACCGCTAATGGTACGCAGCGCTTCGACGTTCAGCCGACTACATCATCGACCTGGTCGCCATGATGGGCGGCGACTCGAAAATGCCCTGCTTCTCCGTCGGCGTGGCCCAAGTGACCAACACGCTACGCCAACGGTTTCAACTGCACCTCAGCGCCGACGAGGCAGAGCAGTTCGTCGAGACGGACTTGATTGCCAAGTCTTTTGGAAGCTACTATACACGGCTGTACGTACTACCTCCCCTCATGCTATCCTGCTCGCTCTTGCTGATACCATTTGTTCGTGTAGTTACGACACCTTTCAATATCGGACTCAGGGCATCTATTAGAAAAAAAAATGTTGGGCAAATAGACGGGGCAGGGAGGTTGTGGAAGACAAAGGGGGCAAACCTACAAAGAAAACACACACACAAACTTGGGCGGTTTAAAAATTCATCTAGGGAGGCCATCATACCCCCCTTTTATATATATCCTGCATATATCCGTGTTTTTCTTTTCCCTTTTTCGTGCGTGCACACAGGAGCGGCGTTGAGCGAACCGGGGTGGAATTATCTCCTACCAAAGAGACAGGAGGGGGGAATCATGTTTGCGGCTCTTACTCGTCGTATGTAGCGGACGAGGAAATGAGACTTTCATGGGCGCTGTGTTGATGGAAACCCTTTTCTCGACCCTATAGGTACTGCTTTATGTGTCCGATAATGTCTCCAGATGAGGCACGAGGCGCCCAGAGAGAATATGGACGACAACAGATGAATATCGATGCGTCTAAAGAAGTGGTAGGTAGGCACTGGTAGTGAATGGTCTAGCGTCGCTGGCTGGTCCTCAAGGTTCGCCAAAGAATCACAACCATATACATACAACCCATCCGCCTCCGAACCAAAGCTTTCCTTCTCTAGCTTTTTCCCTTGTTCTGCCTCCCCATGCCTTTACAGTGAGATTCTCTCTTATGAGTCACCCCCATCGTCCCCCCTCGCGCTCCGCCTCCAACCTTCTCATCCTGGCCTCCTCGCCGCCCTCGTCGCGTCGACTAGGTCTTCGGGCTCGACGGCCTCCATCGTCCTCGTCGTCTCTTCCGCGCTTCGATCCAGCCAGGGACGCCATGCCTGCCATGCGCTGCGCCTCCTTGAGAAGTCGCTCGCGATTTCGTGCCTCGCGTTCCAGCGTGTGCACGTCTGCAGGGGTGGTCGACTTGCTCATCTTGGCGTCGGTCGAGGGTCGGCGACTGTCGCTGCTATGCTTGTGTCCCTTGCGCTCGCGGTCCTTGTCGCGTCGTCGTGAGCTTTCCCCATGCGAACGGTGGCTGGATCTGTGTCGTTCTCTGTCCTTGTGGTCTCGTCTGCTTTCGTCTCTGTCCTTGCGATCTCGTCTGCCTTCGTCCCTGTCTCTGTGATCGCGTCTACTTTCGTCGTCTCTGTCCTTGTGGTCTCGTTTGCTCTCCTCTCTGTCCTTGTGATCTCGTCTGCTTTCCTCTCTGTCCCTGCGACGACTGGACCTCTTGGAATCATTGGGCGATGCTGATCTCGACCTTTCCTCATCACGGTCCTCTTTGTTGCTGCGGTGTTTTTCGTCGTCGTAGTGTTTCCTGCTGCTGCGGTGTTTTCGTCGACGACGCTCGTCGTCCTCGTCGTCGACGGATTCTGATCGGTGCCGTCTTCGCCGATGAGATCTTCTATGGTGACTCCGACTCCGACTCCGGCTCGGGCTGCGATCTGACACGGACCTGGAACGGCTACGACTCGCTTCTCGTGCATGGCGAGAGGTCCTGTCACGCGCTTCAGACTCTCTAGATGGGGGCTCCTGGTGGCGCCGACCATTTTCCTCATGTTCGGACTTTTCTTTCGGTTCGCGGTCAGACACACTACTGGTCGCCCGAGCTGCGTCGCTCACGGCAGGCCCTTGGCTCGGTGATTGCCCACCAGCTTCTTGGCCGCTTACTCGATATCCTCTAGCGCGGAGATGGTGAAGACTGGTATTGGGGAGACCCTGCCTCATGGCCTTGGGACCCGTGGGCGCGTTCATGGGCACGTCCGGTGCGCTCACGACGGACCGAATGACTCCTGACCCGGCGCTGTGCGATGCTTGCGTCGCGTTGGATACATGTCTGGCGGCTTCATTACCTGGCAAGTCACGCGACGCTAGATCATTGAGCTGCTGCTTCTGCGAGCTCTCTGCCTCACCCCCATTCTCCGAATCCACGTTTTCGTTGTTTTGAGGTCCCGGACCGTCGACTGCTTTCTGATCTTCCGTTGTCTCCGAGTTGCCGGCGGCCTCGACTTGTCTCTGCGTCGAGACATCGTTGGTGACGGCGGCCTGCTGGGCAACATGTCCCGGGTCTTGGTGGTTGGTGTTCCCGCTGAACTGATGGTGAGGACCACCGCGGCCAAAGTTGCCGTAGAAGCCACGGCCACGACCTCGGCCACGTCCGTTGTTGTTGTTGTGGTAGCGATAGTCATTGAACTGGCCATAAGCACCTTGATTGTGATTGAATCCTGTCTGGTACCCAGAGTTAAAGTTTCCCAAGTCACCAGTTCCCAATCCGGAACCACTTTGATTGAAATTATTCTGGTCGAAACTCCATGACTGTGAATTGTCCCAGTTATTATTGGAGCCTTGCCCGAACCCCCCTCCGAACCCTGCCATGCCGTTCATGCCCATGCCTTGAAAGCCACCGTTCATGTACATGTTTTGCATCGTCATCGGGTCCATCCCCATGCCCGACATACCTGTACATCATTTGTCAGTTTCATCTCGTCGGGCTGTGGAGTCATCGGAGCGCGGACGAACCCATCATAGGGAAGGCTCCAAATGTGTTGGAGCCCATCCCGTTCTGCATGGACATCATCATCTGCATCTGGTTGAAGTCACCTGATCCAGGATACGCCATGCCAGAGAAGCCGCCATGCATGGCCGTAGGGCCGTATGCATTTTGCTGGTCGACGCTCTGATCGTTGTTGTTGGCTATCTCAACAACAGCCTCTTTCTCGTCTCCTTCTGAACCCTGCTGCTCGTGTGGCATCCCTCCTGCAGACGGGACGTCGTTCGCTTCTTCCTTAGGCGGGTCGGCATGAATCGGTTCATTGGCCTGGCATTTCAGTCAGGTGATGCACCGTCAGATGTAGGACTGATCCTGACAAACCTTGTCTGTCGGAGCAGAGGCATCTGCCCCGACTTCACTTTGCGGAACCAAAGGTGTGATCAAGGCAGTCGCATCCTTTGATGGCTCCTGATTGGTTGCCGCACCTTCCTCGGATGCGGCAGGCTTCGGTGCTTGTTCAGGCGTCTGCTGAACCTCGGTCTTGGGCTGCTTGGGCCGGGTCGCCTCGCGCTTCTTCTCTGCCGTTCGAAGAAAGACTTTGATGGTTGTGCGAAGAGATTTGTTCGGATTGCAGTCTTCCGCTGAGAGGGGGGAGTGCTCGCAGACTGGGCAGGATTGCGGAAGATCGGATTGGCCTGGAGAAGAATTAGCATGAGCGTCTAATACAGGAAGGACGTGGGGAAGAACTCTGCGCTGTACTCACATGTCTCGCAGATGGCCTGCTCACAGCAGGGCAGTCGGAACGCGTTCACCGCGAGCTTGCTACAGATGGCGCAGCGCAACTTGATGGGAATATCGTCGGCCGACATGGAGCTTGAGCAGGTCAGCGCGTTCCAATCAATATGATGCTTCGAGTGCAAGTATGTACCTGATAAGCTCAGCCTGAGCTTCGGTGATTGACGACGCCATGACGTCGACGTCAAGGTTATGAGACGTTACCGAGACGACATAAGGATGGATGCAGAGTCGAGCCAAATGTTCGCGACGCGACTGGGACGGACCAGTGCAAATCGAAGCCTGTCCGGTCAGGCCACGAGAGGCTTGACGAGCCAAACCATTCAAACCGTGGGATGCAGGTCCTCGACAAAGCTAGCAAACAATCAGGGTCACATGTGTTCCTGAAAGAATAAACTTTCCTCGCGTCGAGGATGAGGAGTTTGTCGGAGCGGGAAAAAGTGGATGCCGGCACGCCAGCTTAACAACTACCGACACGTGACCCAGATCTATTAGGTATGTGAGGATGAGCAGAGAGGCGGGTGGCTAATGCGGCCGTCTCGAAAGTGTGCCTGAATTGACACCCGGTGGTCACTGATGCGAAACACACGAAAAGTGTCATAAGGCTATTCCATTCAGAACAGACAACTGCGCCTAAATATACATCTGTGTCAGGTTCCCAAAGCCCTTTCAGTCAACGATCCACCTATGTACCGCAGGCTAGTAGTAAGAAGTAGAGGAGGAACTCGAGGTGCTCAAATATCTAAAATTCGCGAACAACATCAAGGGAACAGCGAAGGAGATGATGCGCAGGGCGCGTGTACGAGTTTCGCGCCTCGTCGTTTGATACGTAAAGGCCTGTGAGACAAGGGACAAGAGACGGAAAAGATTGCCGATTGCATGATTCGAATGGAGTTGCTTCATCGCCTCAACCTCAACAAGCACAGGTGTCCTTGGCACCAGTATCCCTCGGGCCACCTAGGTTTACTCGTTGCTCGTCGCCGGCTCGATTTGCTGAGCCCGAGGCACCGGGGCCTCTCGCCGACTTCAACGAAGTTTCCGGAATGGCGTTAGCTATCGCAGTGAACACTTCTGAGACGTTGTGACCGGTCTTGGCGCTGGTTTCGAAGAAGAGCAAGCTCTCCTCCTCTGCGTACGATTTTGCTTCTTCTGTGGATACCTTGCGAGCGTCCCCGGAGTCCTCGCCGTCATCAGCCACTTCACTCTCGGTCGACGTCGACTCGTTGGCCAAGTCCAGTTTGTTGCCGACGAGAGCTATGACGATGCCAGGCGAGGCTTGTCGCTGAAGTTCGGCGACCCAGTGCTTGGCTTTGTTGAGGGACGAGGGCTTCGTCAGATCGTAGACGACGAGTGCCGCCTGAGCGTTTCGATAGTACATGGGCGCGAGAGAGGCGAACCGTTCCTGGCCGGCGGTATCCCAAATCTCAAATTTGATTGTTCTGGTAGGCAGGTTGCATTTTTGTGTTAAGAAGGCGGCTGAAGAACCACGTCAGATCGAAGACTCGTAGTCTGGTGGGAGCTCTATGGGGAATTCTCACCTCCAATCGTAGGCTCCTTGTTCTCCTGAAAATCGTTGTTGACAAAACGCAGGACTAACGAGGACTGTCGCAGGAGTTAGAATGGATTTTGCAAGAGGTGGCGTAGCTTCTCAGCAGGCCGTTACCTTTCCGACGGCAGCCTCGCCCAAGAGAACCAGCTTGACGCTGCTGCTTGGCTTCGCAGCGTTGGCGGAATCGGCCATCTTGTCCGAACACGCGGAAGCGGTCAGAGTTGAGTGGTTTTGCGTCGTCTCGAGCTGACGTTGGAATCGGAGTCGGAGTGGATGATGGTTTCGAGGGGGCGGATGTACAGCGGTTCCGAGGAAACGTCGCTGACTTGAAGATGTTTCGATGAAAAGTTGGCCAGGGTTACTATTCGTCGGCCTTTTCCCAGTTGAAAGCGTGCGACGTTGCTCTATGATGACGCGGTGCAGGACCCGCAAGCGGACAGTAATATCACCAGCCACGCCAGCGTCTGTGGCGCGGTGTCGAGGCCCTGGCGTGCCTGGTTTCAATGGCGGGGATCCTTCGGTGTAAAGTTTTGCCCAGGCCGGCCGACAGGTCGAAGCCAAGCAGTGCGGCTTATTGGCTGTCAGGGTCTTGCCGCACCGTGCTACTGGGCAGAAAATGGTGACCGCCTAAATTTCTAGCCCATTTACCGACGATACGCATATTCTCGACGTACAGCTTAGAACAGCAGGCCCAGCCTTTTCATGATTCGTCCAATGATCCTTAAGACAGATCTGAATTGAGACAAAAAAAATGAGCTCCAAAGCAGGCAGCAAACCTGTGAAGCAAAGCCTCCTCGACGAGAGCGACGGCGATTCTAGCGACGGAGGGGCACCCATCGATTTCAAAGTCAACGAGGAATATGCGCGGAGATTTGAGCACAACAAGAAACGCGAGGAAAGACATAAATGTGAGGAACGGACTATCCTGCGATTGCCCCTACATACTAACACGTCCCAGTGGAAGAGAAATACGCCAAAGAAGGCGCCGCTAGGGACCAGGACATCGACTCGTCTTCCTCCGATGAGTCCGAAGACGAAGACGGCTTTCTCGCCACCGAAGACCTAGATGCTCAAATATCTGCCACGCTACAAGCGATTCGAAACAAAGACCCCAAAGTTTACGACAAGGATTTCAAATTCATTCACCTTCCAGATGAGGACGCGGACCCGACTGCGACCAAAACCAAGAAGGAAAAGCCGGTCTACCTTCGCGACTTTCAACGGGAGAAACTCCTGAACGGTGACGCGGGCATGTCTGATGGCGAAGACGATGTTCCTCAAACATATGCTCAGGAGCAAGAGGCCATAAAAAAGTCTGTCGTATCGGAGTTCAAGGCCGCCATGGATGACGAAGGCGCCGGTTCCGACTCGGACGCCTCTGACGACGCCTTCATGAAACGAAAGAAACCCGAAGCACCAAACGCCGATGGCGTCCACCCATCCAGAGCCAAGGCCGTGACAATCTCCGAGCTGGATGTCGTCAACGCCGACAAGGACCCGGATACATTTCTGTCCAACTTCATGTCCTCGCGTGCCTGGATTCCCGAGGAAGGCGGACGATGGAAAGCGTTCGAGTCGGACGAGGGCGAAGACGACGACAGGGCCGACGAATTCGAGCAAGCATACAACATGCGATTCGAGGATCCCACCAAGAGCAACGAGGTTCTGCAATCGTACGCTCGAGACTTCGCCTCAGCACGCTCCGTCAGACGCGACGAAAAGTCAGGCAGACAACGTAGGAGAGAAGCTGAACGCGAGATCAAGGAGGAGGAAAAGCGCATCCAACGCGAAGAAAAGAGCAGACTACGCAAGCTCAAGCTAGAAGAGACGGAAGGAAAGCTCCAAAAAATCAAACAGGCCGCCGGCGCAGTCGGCAAAGACCTCACCGAGGAGGAGCTGTTAGCGTTCCTAGACGACGCCTGGGAAGACGACAAATGGGAGCAGGAGATGCAAAAGCGGTTCGGCGACGATTACTACGCCATGCAAGACGAGGCAGCCCCCTCCGACGCAGAGGACGAAAGCACCACCACCAAGAAAAAGCAGAAACAGCCCAAAAAGCCCAAATGGGACGACGACATCGACATCAAAGACATCGTCCCCGACTTTGAAGACGACACAAGCAAGCCAGCGATCACACTCAGCGACAACGACTCCTCGCCAGACGAGGCCGGACCACCATCCAAGAAGCGCAAATCCTCCGACCACAAACGAACCCGTCTCGAGTCGCAGAAGAAAGCGCGCCAGGAACGCTCCAAAGTCGAAGCACTCGTCGATTCCAAGATGGAGCTGAGCAACCACGCCCTGCTGTCGGGGGGGGGCTTCCGGTACCGCGAGACCTCGCCTCAGTCGTTCGGCATGACGGCGCGGGACATCCTGCTCGCCCCGTCGGATAGTGCGCTCAACGATTTCGCCGGATTGAAGAAGCTCGCTGCCTTCCGGGATGCGGATAAGAAGCGACGCGATCGGAAACGGCTGGGGAAGAAGGCTCGTCTGCGGGAGTGGCGGAGGGATGTTTTCGGACGCGAGTTTGAGAAGGAAGGGCCGACGTACGGCTTTGAAAGACTGGCTGATGACCTGGAGGAAGGGGATGGGGCGAGCGTGATGACGCGTGGGGTGGGTGAGGATGCGGGCGAAGGAAGGAAAAAGAAGAGGAAGAGGTCTAAGGGGGGAAAAAAGAAGGAGGCTGTGGCCGAGTCATAGTTTTAAAAGGATTGTCGTGTGGAAGAATAGAGGGTATTCGAAATGGAAGTGGTCTGTCGATGACAGCAAGTGTGTAGACAACGCCAGCGGCTTGTAAGAAAGACGAGTGGTGTCAACTTTTTTCCTATGTATCGCAACAGACCACTGCTGGCCTCACTATATACTGATCTACAAAAAGCCAGACCCATAAACGTACAAACATGAAGTTCCCCCAAGGCAACAGTGCGTGGGAGCTTAGACACGGACACCAACAGAGCTGGAAGTCTCGCAAACTAAATGCGGAAAATGGGTATCATCATCAACCGGCGCAATGAAAATCAAGAACCATGAGACTGATCTCGTCGAGAGAGTCAGACCTCGTTGTTCATCAAGAAGCCTCCCAGGTGCGCACATCCGCACATGCCATCATACTTTGTCATCTTCGGGTAGACAGGAAACAAGTGGCGGCTTGACAACGTTGACTCAAAACGACTGTCGCAAACCATCATAAGACCCAGTCATCGCTGTGTCGTTCCCAAATGTCATACCATAGGGATCTGTAGCGGTAACGTCACCGCAAGTCATGCCGCTGAAACCACCATCGGTAGTAGGGGTTGGCGGCTCCATGCCGTTGGACACAAACCACGCAGCGGACAAGTCGTGAGCATGGAGCCCGTTCTGAAGTGGAAACCCGACTTGAGGCCCGCGGCTGCCAGCAGAGGAGGGCGCGTCGTTCATTTTCACATCGTACTCCCCGTGAGAAGGGTGCCTGTTTGCCAGTTTGCCGTCCATTGGAGACCAGGCGGAGACGTGATCTGCCGTCAAATCCCGGTCTGTCATGGAATGAGCGCCTATTGCGTACGCGCCGTAGTTGAGCGACCCGTCCAGACTTTGTCCGGAGTCATTGGTCTGAAGCGATGTCGCCCCGGAAGACATCATCATCTTGGAAGGGTAGAACGAGGACGGCTTCGACATTTGCTGGGAAAAGTAATTCGAGGTCGGACCTGGACTACCAGGCGACATACTGGCAAACGACGGTTTGTGGGGGAGAGCGAGGCTGGTAAATGTCCCGGACATGGTAGGGGCCGAGGACCGGCGAGAAAACTCGGGCTCGGATACCCGTGGAGCTAAGCTGCCAGCGCCCGTCTCTGCTGTCTGATTGGGTTGAACGACGGCGTGGCTCACGGCTGCTCCACGTCCCTGAATCTGCTTTTTGGCAGGAAATCGCCGCTTGTTAGGTGTAACGGCTACTTGCTTCTCGACTGGAGATCCAAGAGCGCTAAAACAGTCTTGAACAGACCGTCGTTCCGTCTTTGGCTCGAGCAGAGTGTCTTCGCTCTTCAGCTGTCTGTTCAAGGAAGGTTCTACTGTATCATCATTTGAGACGGCGGCAGTATATCTGCGGAGCCAATCCGGGTATTGGAGGAAAGACCATCCTGCAGAGGGCTTTGTTCCAAGAGTGCCGTTGGTGGATGCCTCTTGGGCTGCGCGGTATTGGCTGCGAATATTATCCAGCATCCAGTGAAACACCCCCCAAGACCGCATCATTTTACGAAGGAAAATGATGTTGATGCCGGCATTGACTCCTGACGCCTTTTTCGCTACGGCATTGCCTGCAAAGATGCCGAAAATGTGGATATTGGTTGCCGAAAACACACAGTAGCCCGCGAAGGGAGCTGTTATGACGCACTGCGTCTTGTCAGAATCCCGAATGATGCTTGAGATTTCGTTGGCTGCCGTCACCATCCTAGCGCTCGCTTGTGCGAGCAACTCTGTCGTTGAATCTTTGACCACCTCTTCATCCACGCCCATGACCTGAGACTTGCTCACAAAGAGGATGTTTTGTTGTATGGACAGATGGAGCAAAAGGAATTGGCTGCCCGTGCCTTCAGCAATTTGTAGCTTCAAGTTGTCCAGAGTGTATTGCAGCGACGCCGGTAATGTGCGCGCAAAACCGTCCACCTGGCGGGCCAGTTGTGCAAGCGCAGAGTCTCCATTCCATCTAGGATGCGGAGCAGCGTTTCTACCGTCTTGGTGAGAGACGGCCAGCAGTTTACCCCATAGAGCGATAGATCGGATCATGTACGCGGCAACGCCCATGTTCGCACGGGCCTCTGCAGACCGTTGCGAGTCCAGTGGAACGGATCCCTGCACGTGTCCGGCAAGACACTCCGTCAGGGCCGGCATATCCAGCTGAAAATGTCTCTCGTTCACAGGCAGCTGGATCTTGATTTGTTCTTCGTCAACGAACATCGGCCGGTCAGCCCCGAAAGAGTCCAAACGATCCATGAGAAAGCAGGCCCACATGATGCGTCGACGAATCTCTCTGTCGATAAAGCTCAGTGGCGTCTTGTCGTGAGACATGGGATCGTATTCCAAGTCTTTGTGCAGTTGCAGTGCAAAAGCCATACGAATGGCCTGCCCTCCAAGTGCCCAGCTACGTCCACCGTGGCAAGTGCCAAACTCGTATAAGCCCAGAATTAGAAGGCATGTGAGAATCGTCACGTTTGGACATTCGTATCTCCGCGTACAGATGTCTCGGGCATGCAACGCCCACTCCTCTCCACGCAAGAATTGCTGCGACATCGAGTCCGCATCGGCAACGGAGGCGAAGCGTGTGGCGATAGCGCAAACAGAAAGAATCAATACCGGCGGTAATGTGCCATTTCTGGCTCAGTGTTGGTCAGTGCTTCACCCAGGATCTGCGCGTGAGGGCTGACGGCGAACGGGAACACTTACTTGAGTTGTTGCATATAAGTCGGCTTGTGAAGAAGATGATAGGCTTGACCGTACACGTAGTCGAAGAAGACTTCGGCTAAATGCTCCTGCATCTCCTTCGCGGGAAGCACTTCGCTGCCTTCTTGGAGGAGTTGGCTTTCATTTAGATCGGTGTCGACGAGGGATTGAGGATCGCTCCGGCCCGTTTCCGAGGGCTTTGATTTGCCTGCCTCCTTGGCCCAAGTCTCAAGCTCTGAACCGAAGGCTTCGTCCGCAACCCGCTTCTTGGGCAGAGTTTTCCCCTTGGCGTTGTCGCCTAAAGGGTTCGGTCTCACATCAGCTCGCACGACAGCAGGCAGAGGGCTGCCTCGTTCGTCCTTGGGAACAACCTTAATGACACGCTCCTCCATGCGCTTCATGCGCTTGTCCAGCATGGCCATGTAGTCTGTCCTTGGGGCAGCTTTGCGCGTGGTGACTTTGTACACGCAGGGAATGCGGGACCGCAAGCAATGCTTGCAGGCCGGTTTCTCACCGGAACAGCGGATCTTCTTTCGTCGGCAAGCGATGCACGCCAAGGGCAGCCGTTTCCGGTCCTTTCCGGCCTTGGTCTTCAGCTCGCTCCAGGCGGGCGGTGCATTGTCATTGTCATCTCTTAGCCCGGAAGCTGCTCCCAAGTCCGTGCCGTCAGGTTGAGCATACGTAGCCAAGCCAAAGTCGTCGCCACTGGCATCCTCGACGGAGCGGCCGAGGGGCGAGGGCCTGTTGGCTTCATCGGGGGCGGTAAGACGAGTTCTGGGCTCGCCTGTCTCTAAAGCAAACGTCGACACAGGCACATCGGCGGGCAGAGCAGATACGGACGTCGTGCAATGCGATACCGGGGGAGCGGAAACAGCCAGGGTCGCATGAGGCGAATAGTTGGTGACGGCATGGCCATCGAAGCCCATCTGTGCTTGGCCGACGATGGCCATGATCTGACCATGGTCAGGTATGCAGCCGAATGAGATATCAGAAAAGTGCTGGAAGTGCGCAGGATTCATGATGGCCGATGTCGAGTCGGCGTGCATAGCGGCGTCGGCGTCGTGTTGATACATGCGGTGCGACGTTGCACTGTCGATGAGCGTCTGGGGAGCGTGGGTCTGGGCATGGAGCTGGTCGAGACGGATGCGAGGCTGGCCGTGACGAGGCATGCTTGTCTCGACCTGGCCAGCCGTCGGCGCTTGCAGACCTGACGGTGATGAACTGGTACAGGGCTGTGTCAGAGAGGGCAAGCGTTGACTGGTCGTGATGGGAATCATGGTCGATTCCCAGACGATTCGCCGTAGCTACTGTTGCTCGCCAGGAAGGTTGGCCACCCACCCTACGAGCGTTTTGCGGGCTAGAAAAGAGAAACATGGATCTGACCGCTGGTCATGTTTGCTCTGCTGCCGTCGTTTTTGCCTGATGACGACTTCAGTTCTTGTTTGTTTTGGTGCGTGAGACAAGACGACCGAATTCGGGAGCGGGCAACGGATGCAAGAGGTGACAGAAAGACGGAAAACAGGTTTCGACAAGGAGTTCCTGTCGATAAACTGCGTCGATCTGAGAGACTGGTTCGTCCAGAGAGGCGGAAGTGGCGACGAGGAGCAGGAGGCGAAGTTTCAACGATCGATGAGGGCGAAGGGGGGCGGAGAGCAATGGTGGTCTGAACCAGCGGCGCTCTATGACTTGGGTGAGGTGTGTATTTGTGTAAATGGCAGCAGCAGGAGCAGCAGCAGCATGCAGTCGTAGCCGATGGTATATATGTAGGAGGCGGGAGAAGCTAGTAATGCGCAGAGAGCTGCAACATCCGATGCAGTCGCGGTATCTTGGGACCAAGACGACGGCGGCTCAAAGCAGACGCATCGCTCGCATGTACATGCTAGCGGTCCGGCGGGAAGCAGCAGCAGAGTGGTTTGCAACAGCAATAGTCATAGTACAAGTAATAGTAATAGCAACAGCAATAGTGGTAGGGAGTATTACTGGAAGCTGAGGTCATACCTTGCATCTGGCTGGGAGGTATTTCGAGTATATGTGCACACACACGGCCAGCTCCCAGAAGCATGAATCTCAACATTGGCCCAAGAACTGAGACACCTCAATTCGCCTGGATGGCCGTTACGCACGTCTTCGACAATAGGTGGTGTCTGCCCTGTTTGCCTGCGTCTTTGGTTCCCATCGCTGCATCTGGGACCCTCCCTTGCACTGCCAATTGGATCTCAGACGATGGGCCAGGGTCCCTGCATCACCTGTCATTGGCCACAGCGGTTATGGGCCAGAGAACGTCTCTCAGCCCTTGATCCATGCTAGCCCGAGGGGTCGCAAGAGAGCATCTGGACTGGTAGGGGATCCTGGCGCTCCCACGACTCTTTGCCAACCAAGCTCGGGCAAAGGGGAGAGGGTAGACACGATCTATGTGAGATTTGTACGACTAGATGCTGCATCGAGGTCTCAAAGACACACGTGTCGATGTCGATGCCAGCCAAATATGGACAGAAACGGAATGATGGCTGGTCCAAAGAGGTATGTATGTATGGGTGGATCAGGAAGAAGGCCAGAGAGCTTTGCGTAACCTTCGCCGATCTTGATGGATGGTGGGCATGTACATTCTGTACTTCGTACCGTACCGTATGTACACGTCGGTGCCGATGTGTGCCGGTAGGCTGACGGCTTCACCAATTTCGCAAGACGCGTGGCTAGTCATGAGCAAAGACACACGATGATCCGACAGGAGGTGGAAGACAGGAAGACTGGAGATGTTTGACGCCGACGCGCTGGTGTTTTGGAGAGTGATATCGAACGTGGAAACCCCAAGCCCCATGGTGCCATGGTCCTTCCACATCGGGTCTCCGTCGTGGATAACTACAAGTGACCCAAGGCATGGCACCGCCAACTCTGATTCGCCCGCCGTCACGTTTACAAGGTGTCAAGGTGGATGACATGGCTAGTCAGGCAGGTAGAGCAAGTTGCAAGTAGCTAAGAAAGGACCGGTCGTCCATGTGTTCTCCGTTTCTGGTCAAGATTCGACGACCTGCTTGCCCACAGATTCGGCACCACCGCCCGAAGCATGGCATTCTTCAGAGAGTCAGGAGACGGATGATCGCTTCATCTCATCCTTGCATTGGTGCATCTGGGTGGGCGCAGAAGCCAGTTGCTCCGTGGGAAAAAGCTTCCATGCCCTTGCTAGAATCATGGAAACGTGGCTCCTTGGTATGAAGCTGACGACTAGTAGCGGTAAGGTAGTGCAGGTGGAACTGTCTATTGCTTGCCATACAAGTATTAGATGAAGTAAGTAATACTACAGTATTCTCACGCTGAGCTACGAGATGCCAGGCGCAAAAGTACCCTTGGTTTGACTCATGGCGTCTCCATGGGGCTGCCCTTGAAACAAAATATCTCGGCTGGATATGAAGCAATATCGTCATCACACTGATGATCACCATGAGATGCTCCCACCCAGCATGGGGTATTGAGATGACACGCAGACAAGGGTTCCAACACCATCGATCGGGGGCTTGCTTATCTCGACGTGGAAACGTGATGATTCGGGCCTGCCTGCCATCCATCTCTGTGCTGTATTTTACTCCGTAGTGGCTACCGACCCATGCAAAGTGGTGGCTAGACAAGAGCCAAGACATCGTAGGCCTCCCCGATTGGAGGCTTCCTTGACCTGGCTGAGTTCCAAAGTTCGGGAACTTGAATCATACGCTGTTCCTGGAAAAGCCATGTTTTGGCGAAAGCCACGTGGAGGAGGCCCAAAAAGTTGACCACCTGCCGTGGGAGCGCTCGGAGAAGCCGCACAAGTTGGGGGTGGTGTGGAGGGATGTCTATCTGTATTACATACACGCGGAAGACATGTGTCTGCATGGCTTGACCGGCGAAAAAAAATAAAATAAGTTGAGACAGTTGTTGTCGAGGGATGGTGGTACGTACATAGTTTGTGCTCACTCTTTTTCGCATACGACTTGGAACAAGTGATTCCCTTTCGGGACGGCTTGATCTCGCAAGGGCTTCCATCGGAACATGAGATCCGATAACGAAGATCACTAATATTAACCCTACTACTGAGCACAAGCACTGCAGTCTCCCACACCCTGTATGTACAAGTATCTATTTTGTGTGACAAGCACGTGACAAGTAATTGCCTTGTAGCACAAGCATGCGAAGCTTGTGCCTGTATCTCCGTGTTTCCCAAAGACGGAAGACGGTAAGGCTTCACGGCTTGTTTTAGAATGGTGAAGGCACTTTGTTGCTGCACTCCGTACTCCGTACAAGAACACTGATTGGCTCTGCCAGAGGGTGGAGCCCGACGGGGCATCCCATGCTGTGCCGTGCGGCAAGGCCGCTAGCTTGAGCCGCCCGGACCCCTGCAACCCTGGCGTTTGATAGACCCATGTCCCGGAACCCCCTGCTCAGCGCCTACGCGCACAGTACGTGTACGGGCAGTATGTAGAGCAACAGGACGTACTGGTATGTACATGCCAAAGTATCTGTCTCTGGCGGTCGGGGGTCGGTCCAAGGCTGCCGCGGTCAACGTGGTGGATGGACGTGTTAGAGCTCTTGTATGTTTGTACTCGTTCATCTGAGCTCATCAATGTCCCAACTGCTGGTCCAACAAGCCGGGGAGAGACGCCACCGGGACCCGTCAGCGGGTCGATCGTATGACTGCCACGACGCGCCCGGCGCTACCCTTCCGGTATTATACATAGATACATCATACATACAAACAGAGACCACAGGGTAGCTAGGGTAGGCGTTACATACAGTACATACGTAGGTCCAAACGCAATGACAACTGGGCTACATTCCTCTCATGCCATTGACAGCTACTTGTAGAAGGTGGATGGATGGGGAACCCCCTCGAGAAGGGATTGATTGTTTGACAACTGCGCCGGCCAGAAGATGCCTTCCGAGCCGACGTTACGGAACGAGAAGCCGTAGAAGCACTCTCCATCCTACTCCTACAGTATTTGACATCATCTCGCTGACTCGTGGGCATTGTTCGGGCTCCGTCATGGAAATACTTGTACTTGTAGTACATACATACACATGGCGTCGGGCATGCATCTCGATCCACGTGCGTCAAAGAAGGCGGCCCCTCCCCCCCCTGTGCCCCTGTACTGGGGGAATCTCAAATCTCAAAGGAAGCTGTCCGATCCGTAATACGTGACGACCGCGTGGAGACGTCGAGGTGGGAAATGATCTGTGCGTTATGTCCATCAAGATGATCGCAATCTGGTACCCTGCCCTGGTACTATCTCGCGATGATATTTATGAGAGAGAGCATCAATAGCAGCATTTGACATCTCTAGGTCACAACTCACAACACCAAAGAAAAAGGAAAAAAGAAGAAACTACACAGAACCTCCCACCCCCCATTGTTCTGCTTGGGTCCCCCTCCAAGGCGGTCTGTGCTTTCTTCCCCAAAGTGTGCTTATACTCGTACATACAATGGTTCTATGCCATGCACGAACCAGGTACCGTAGTTGTGGCGCACACCCAAGATTGACTGAGTGGGGGAGGGCGATATGGATGGGGGGCGGGCATGGCACCTGTAATGATAAAACGTTCTGGTGTGCTGGTGTCTTTTCCACATCGCAACAGGGCATGACAGGCGATAGCGGTCTGTCCAAGCGCAAGAATTGCAGTGAAGGACAGGCTAACTCTTTCCCTACAGTTCGCTGCGCGTGGACCCCTCCGAGTACATACACCACACGCCTAAGGTACTTGTAAGTTGTAGGTTCCCACCCGCCGACGTGGGTGCGGTAGCGGTAGCCTGTAGGGAGTGATTCCGGTCACTGACACCGCCATGTCTGATTGGTCCTTTGCCGCGTAAAAGACATGGCCTCTTTGTCCTTTGTATGCATCTTTTCTGCACCTTGGAGCAAGCATCCCCCCAAACCTTGCCATTGGCGAATAGCATCAAGTGAAACGGGGAGCACAAAAAGGGTTTCCTGTGCCCCGTGGTCTCCCCCCCATCTCCATTACAATACAACGGTTCCCCATCCAAAGTCGACGCCAGGGCATCATCTCCTTGACTCGTCCCACCGCCCTTGACTCAAGTCAAAGGGAGAAAAGAAAGCCAAAAGAAAAGGAAAGAGAAGGAAAAACTTTTCATCCAGTCAAACAGACCTGGATAGCCTGGCTTGTGTGTGCAAGAAGGGTGTGGCCTAGCGAGTCAGCCCATGAGGTCATGTACACAATGGTAAGGACTTGTAACCGGGTTTTCTGACGCGGCCTGGGACGCGCGCCAATTGCTTCAGCGTTCTTTTTTTTCCCTTTTTCTTTGCTACGCACATCATCCACCCCTTTTACGAACTAGCTGCAACATGACAGCCCGGCGACTCGTGATGAACGAACTGGTCCCCCAAAAACCCTTCTGGCTCCTTCGCTACACTTACGACCTACTAGTAGTGTCCTTGTTTCGTCACGTTTCTGGGTGACATCACCTGCTTGTCAGGGGGGGTGTTAGGGGCGAGACATTTGCTCGTTACCTGCTTGCCTGGTTCTTGTTGGCCTGACGGACTATCTATGCAGGTAGAGATCAGATCTTGCGTATGCTCTGTTATCGTTGCAGTAGTACAGCAGATGTGCTGCTGTGTTAGTCTGCGTGTCAACGGCCGTCATGTGTGGCCGGCCGGCTGCGTCCAGCACATGTCAGGCTTGTCAGCATATCAGGTCGTTCGTGCATCACCATGTTCGTAGGAAGCGTCTAGCCGTGAGAATCAAAATGTGTCTTTGCGAGGGAATCTATCCAGTTCACCCAGTTCCATTGCGCCATGCTCCCAGAAACATCATGTCCCACCATGGTCTATCCGACACACATCTCACCCTCATTCTGGTTGAATATACACGGGGATTCCATAGACGACGACCGCAGCGGCGTTCAGATACTCAAACCTGCACGCCTCCCGCGCCCTGGCCACCGCCTCGGGCAGCGACGTCAAGCCTCGATCCTCTCCCTGCCCGAACAGGCCCCATTCCTCGAATGCCCTGCCTGCGAAACGATCGATATCTCTATCCGTAACGTCCCATAGCGCACCCACCACGGCCGGACAACCCGCCATCAAGTAGTTCCACACGGGGCCGTGGCACTCAAACTCGCCCTCCTGTGTGAGCGCCGCCGAGCTGCAGCCCATGAGGAAAGTCGCCGGTTTGCACTTGGGGAGCCGGCGGATGGTTTTGCTGCGTATGTATTGCGCCCCGCTGCCGTGGCCAAAGTAGACGACGATATCTGACTCAGTCAGAGCTCTTTCAAACGCTGCCTCTTCGGGCACCTTGTTGACAATGCTGGTCCACGACGTGAGAGTTTGGAACGAGGGCTCGAAGAAGGACTGCGTGTTTTTTAGGTCCGAGGATGGGTTGAGAATGTAAGCACCTCTGTCGCGTGCGACGTAGTGGCCCTCGGGAAGAGTGGCCAAAGATTGCTGTTGCGCCGGTTGCGATTCCAGCACCAGTCGTCGGAGACAGGCGAGCGAGGGGACCCGCGATACCGCGAGACTCTTCATGCAGGGCAGCGACTCCCAAGGGAATGCGTGTAGAGCCTTGTCCAAGACCAAGATCGTATGTGCATTTGCATCGGCTGCGGCATCCGCTTCTACTGATGAATAGTATCCTCGGATTGCATCATACATCTCCAAAACCATGGCATCAAAGTCGATCTCGTCGTAAGCATTTCTCTCCCCATGGAACTGGAGAATATCCACCACAAAGTAGAGCAAGTCGTTCAGGGCTTCTTCGTAGTCGCTGTCAAGCTCAACTGGTTCCCCTAAGCCGATGAACAGATCCATGACTCTTGGGTCCAGCGTGACACGGTGCGCCTTGGTCGCCTTCCTTCCACGGACTTGTTTCCTTGACGGCAAGCTTCCGTCAAGAATCCGGTCAAAGTTTCTGCGAAATTTGGCCAACAGAGCCGTCCTTTGTTGGTGTTGGGAGAAGATGCCCTTGAAGCCGCCGAGCCAAGTCGTCTCCATCGTCGTCAATAGGAGCCGTAGTCGACTGTCGAGTGCCTCTCTCTCCGCCCACCATGCACTGCGCTCATTCTTGGCCGTGAAGTTGCGGGCCGAGTGGCTTGTTTCATTGGCAAGCTTGATTATGTCCAAAAGCTCCTGTTTTCCGTGCTCGAAATTGAATATTTCCGAGTCCACGTCACGACAGGTCGCTCGCTCCAGGGGTAGCCGAAGAATAAAGGGGCTGTGACCAGCCTGCATCTTGGTGATGCACAGATTCTGGCAGTTCTCGCTGAGAGACAGGGAGACGACGCTCCAGTTCTTGGGAATGAGGTCTATGTATGCCTTGGAGAATTTGGCGGTATCTGTCGCTGATCCAAGACTGGATCGGCGCCGCGGACTAGACGAGACGAAAGCATCGTACACCTCCTCCTCCACAACTCTTGATGCGCTCGAATGCAGAGTGTTCCTTTCTCGCGCCCAGGTGATGTTGCGACCCAGGTCAACCGCTATGGTTGATAAAGCATTCGAAACCGTTGGCTTAGGCGAATTGTTCGAGGCGGCGGCCGATAGAAGGATACCCGTGTTTTGGAGCAAGGTCGACATTCGATGAACCATGCTGCTATCGTAGCTGATTATGGCGGACCGGCGAGCCTCCACTAGCAGCTCCTGCGCTTGCTTCAGAGCAACTGCAAACGATGGACCGCCTCGCTCTTTCAAGCCCTTCGCAGCATTCCGTCCCTTTCGGGGAGGAGACAAGGCTACTGGCGAGCTCTCCAAAGTCTCCTTCTCACACCCTCCAGACAGCGCCGGTAGCGAAATGGTTGAGTCCTGCATCAGGGAAAAGACGGGGTCGGAAAGCATTTGCTCCATGCTGTGGCCGATGAGCGATGTCGCGGAGATGATTTGTTCTTGGGAAAGGATGCCAGACAGCTTGGGCATCTCTTTCGCTTCTTCGAGCATTGTCAGTGCTGTGGACCATTCACTCCTCTGAATATGTGTCACAATTCGGGACAAGATGACTGCTGCAAACAGTGATGATGAATACTTGTCCTGTGGCAACTGTTGGGCAGTCTTTGCAGGCGACGATGACTTGGCCTTGGCCGTGACGGCCCTTCTCGGGGCTCTTTGCGACTTGGTGGAATTTTGAGATTTGGTTGTTGTTCTTGCTGACCGTGCATTTCTGGATGGGTTGGTCACCTTGGCCTTTGCTGTGCCGTTCCGAACTTGCTC
>JADHZA010000199.1:0-40450 GCA_018831705.1 Torrubiellomyces zombiae
TCGCCCAGGGAGCAATTGTTGCAGGACCCCGTCTTGCCTTGGACGGTAAAGTCGAGCTCATTGAGGTCGTTGGCATCGAGCTTGATCGAGGCGAGGCCGGCGTCCGCTTTGGCACGTCGCTCGCGGTCCTCGGCTTCGAATTTGGCCGCCAGGCCGCACGTGCAGTCTTTGCAGGGACGTCGACGCTTTTGAGGCTGGCAGTCGGTGGCTGCATGGAGAGTCAGCTGGGGGACTGTAATAGACGGATGAAGGGAACTCACGTATCTGCGGCCGTCTCTTCAAGTCTTCCTCGGATAGGAGTTGGTTCTCGTCAATGAGGTCGTCGTCATCGTCGTCCAAGTTGCTAAAGTCAAACTTTTGCACGGGCCCTCCGTTCTGCGCTGGTTTCGGTTTACCACGAAGCCGTAGGGGCACGACGGTTTCCTCGTCGTCGACCTTTTCGAAGCCATTGTCCCTCGGCACTAATCCCGCCAAGATGGCCTCTTTGCTTTCGGTGTGTCCGCCGTCCTCGAACTGGAGTTTTCCGCCGACCTTCATTGACGGAACGAGCTTGGCGTATACGTCCCGTCCTAGTAGCTGCAGCGCCTCTGCGCGACGTGTGCCATCCCTGTCCGTGAGGATGAGGACCAGGTCGTAGGTAGAAGCGGGGAGAGAGACGAGGCCGGTGGATAGACGATCAAGCATCTGTAGGTCGGTGGATGATCTGTCAAATGATGAGAAGATGTCGCGAAGTCTCTCCTCGTGGGCGGCGATGGAGGGCGGCGCAAGGACGAGATTGCGCTTGGTGGATGTGGACGTTGTAGGCGTGAAGTCGTCGGTGTTGTCTATGAGGACTGGCGAGGGCGCCATGTTGGGCAGAGCTGACGACGGCGTCGAGGCGTCAATGACCGGTGAATGTAGGTACTGGAGGGATCGAGTAGTGGCTTGGTATTTGAAGGGGAACGACGTCGATCTGGTCGGCGGCGAGGGGGGAGAGAGTTGGGCGACTGAGGAAAGTTGCTGACCGTCGCTTGATAATGGAGGGGTGATAAGAGGAGGAAGAAAGAGGCGGACGAGTCCCATTAGTCAGCTCCATTTAGTCATGTTCCCCCCCATCAGTTGACAGTAGCCTGCCTGACGGGGAGCCGAGACAATGCAGCATTTCCCCCCTTGGCTTGCACATGCGGCACCCAGCTCCCGGCTTAGTGCAACGTCAACGCCGACGTCAACTTTGATACCGCATCTTCGACCTCATCACCTCCGAATCATGTTCGACTCATCCTCTCCTCCCGCCTTAGACGAGCCCTGTCCCTTCTGCATCATCGCATCCTCTCGCGCCCCCTACGATCCTCTACATCCTCCGTCCAGCCTTAGCCCATTACTCGCGCCAGACCGCACCAGCCCGGCATCCTTCATCGTCCTCTCCACGCCTCAGCTCGTCGCTTTTCTTGACATCCTGCCACTCAGCCCCGGCCACCTCCTCGTCTGCACACGGAGTCACCGACCCAAGCTCACCGACGTAACGGCCTGCGAGTCGCAACATCTCGGCAACTACGTGCGCGTGCTGTCGGCGGCCCTTGCGCGGACCACGGGCGTCAACGATTGGAACGTCGTGCAAAACAACGGAGCGGCTGCTGCCCAGGTCGTTCCTCACGTGCATTACCACGTCATACCGAGGCCTGAGATTCGTGCCAGCGGTCGCTTTCGGGACAGCTTCACCATGTTTGGAAAGGGGCAAAGGCAAGAGCTGGACGAGGACGAGGCGGAGACGCTGGCGGGTCGGATAAGGACTGAGGTTGCTGCCGTCTTGAGAGAGGAAGAGTCACAGCGAGATCGGGAGACGGGGCGCATGCGGACCATGGCCGCGGCCAAGACCAAGTTATAGCACGACATTATTGCTTGCAGATCACCGCTTATTGAAGTTGAGACACCACGGAGCATCGCATAGAAATACTACCCTGGCCATTTAGACGACCGAGCACAGTCGTCCTTTTCTATTGACCTCATCTGTCCATATACATATTTCCCAAGACCCCAAGCCTTGAATGATCGTACCGTTATTCATCGTCGCCGAAAAAGACCTGGATGGGCAGAAAGTCCCCGTCGCATACTTTGAATCGCTCCTGGATGCCGTCGATGGCCTTGACCTCGTCCGCGGTCAGATCCCATCCGTCGAGGGCAAAGTTGGCTTCAATGCGCGAGGGCGTCACGCTCTTGGGGATGACGCTCCAGCCCTTTTGCAGTCCCCACATCAGCAGCACCTGCTGAGGAGTCTTGCCTTTGCTCTCGGCCGTGCGTAGCAGCACCTCGTTCTTGTAGAGCGGCGAGTCTGTCGACCCTAAACACGAGTAGCCGGTGCTATGTATACCTTTGGAAGTGTTGTAGGCAACCAGCTTGGGCGATGGGTTGCAAGGATGGAGCTCAATTTGGTTGACGGCGGGCACAACCTAAAGGGTTTCATGTCAGCATCCTCGACTGAGAATTTGTGTCATGTATACTAGTCTGAGAAGAAGTTTGTCAAGGGTGGCATGGGCAAGTCACTCACCTTGCAATCCGGGTGGTTGAGCAAGGCATTCAAGTGTCGGATCCCAAAATTGGACACGCCAATGTTCTTCACTTTGCCCGTCTCCAGCAACTTCTGCATCTCTCTCCAAGTGTCACAGTAGTCCCAATCTGGCAGATGCTTCTTCTTGTCCTTCGGATCCGTCGAGCTCGGCCAGTGCATCAGGTAGAGATCCACATAGTCGACACCCAGGTTCTGCAGACTCTTGTTAATCGCCTCGGGCACTCGGTCGTGCCACGGGTTATCCAGCTTGGTCGTCAGCCAAATTTCCTCCCGCGGCACGCCTGAGGCACGGATGCCAGCGCCCACATCGGCCTCGTTGCCATAGGCAAAAGCAGTATCGATGTGGCGATAGCCTGCTTTCAAGGCAGCGGCGACGGCGGTCGGAACGCTATCAGGGGCGGATTGCCAAGTGCCGAGTCCGACAGCGGGGATTTTGGCACCCGTGTTGAGGGTAAAGGTGCGGCTGTTAACGTTGATTAGCCTCTGTAGAGTGTAAAGGCGTTGGTGGATGGATCGGGGGGGTTGCGTTGCCATTCCCTACCTGGTTTGCTTATTTGGCGCCATGATAGCGGTTCGCTGAGTCAGACTATATGTGATCTTGCTGTAGAAGCAACTCGATGAACTGCGGATGAGTTGACGAGGATGATGATTGACAATGAATACTGTCGATTTCTGGTAGAAGCGTGAAAGGAGGAGGAAGAAGTCGACGTCAGAGGCCTGTGCGCAGACAAGTGCGTATGTATGTGGTTTCCCGCTGCCTCTGTGATGACGAAATGGGTTGCGCCACCAACAGCCCCAGATTTCGGCAACAAGGCAATTCAATTAGGTAATGCTCCTGCAACTCTCTTAACCTCCCCGCTTAGCCTGATCCAAACAAATGTGAACAAACAGACAATGCCGACAATCATGCACGTGCTGGACAGGGCAGAGGCTGGACTCCGTTTCCCGGCTTGGCACGATGAGACTAAAGAAGAGCAAGAGAGCAAGAAGCTAGATAATTGTTCAGTGGCTGTCGTCGAAACATTGAAGTCGTCCTGTCCACCCGCAAGCCGCGGCAGCGACCGGCAGCAGACGCCTTGTGAGCTGTCACTGACCGTTGAATAGAAGTCAGTACGTGCATCTGGCCTTCCGTAAGGGTTGATGATAGCTATAGAACAGGAGTCTGCAACTCGTTCAGCGTGATACGCTCCCATGTGAATGGCTCTTGCAATAGTATACATACATCAATTGGTACGTGGATCAGATGCACCAGACATCAACGTGAATGCGACCAGACGGGCTACCTGCAACATACGCATCAGGTCTCATGTGTGTCTTGTATCATGTTGTCTGTTATCTCCGCTGACTATTGCATTGACGCACAAGTTTCTGTTGTCTTCTCAAATAAGAAACTCATCAATGTCACCAGAGCTCTATTGCGCTGTTGCGCCGAGCGTTCAATCCCCCTTTTCATATGGCTCGCAATAGCACTTCCTACATTGGCAGTCGGTGTTAGCACTCCTCTGCCGGGCACTCCTCGGTCCACGTTGAGAGGACTCGCATAACATGACAATGACTTACAATTCCCAAGATCCCCTACAATGTGCCTTCAAAGGCGGACCACCCGGAGCCGGCATGCACTGTTTGTCGCGAAAACGGACTGTCGTCAGGTCGCGGCAATTGTCCGTGATGGCGTGTTAAACGTACCCAAAGCTGACAAATGGATTCTATAGGACATCCCCTGAGGGATTTCGGCCAGTCACACGCCTCGGCGTGGAACAACATGACGGAGACGACGGCGATGAAACCTAAAATTCTCATTTTGAAGGACGGAACCTTGGCTTGCACCATCTTCTCACCTTCTTGCAAGCGGCAACGTTGGATATGAGATGGATTAAGTATCGTGATAATTCGTGTGCCGACCTGGGCTCTTATACTTTCATTGTCTCTTGTTGTGTGCTGCTTCAAAGACCACGTTGCACCAGACGTCTTTATTAAGGCGCTGGGGCGCAGAGAGGGCTCACAGAGCTCACAGTGGAGAATGGGAATCATCGCTCGGTACGTGGGCGTGTCATCAACGGCTATAGATGACGCTAGCCGGCTGCTTCCATGTCGTGCCGTGATGGTCTAGCCCCAATACGGTGTCTCCTGGGAGACTCTCGATTGTCCATGTCCAGCCGGCAAGTTCAATGTCATCTAGCCTCCGCATCATTCGTATGGTGCAATGTTTCCACGCAAGCTCGATCTACTTTGGATAGCTTTACCTACAGCTATTCCGAAAAGATGAAAGAAGTGTACTCCGCTGAGCCTTTCCCACTAGCCTGTGATAGTTGAGGCTCAGATCGGGCACGAAACATGGTTCAATGTTTTTTTTGGGGGGGGGGGACTAGACGACGGAGAGCCGCAACTCAAAATATTGACTTACCGGAAGCAGCAGCGGGAATTGAACTAGCTACAACAACATTGACCCTATTCTTGGAGACTGGGTTTCCTTGTTCTGATTTCACGTTCGTACGACAAGGCCGTGGATGGGAGGGGAGACGATGAATCATCAACTCGATACTGGCACGCAGTTCCCGACGTCTGGTGACAACGCCACAGGGATGTAATTGCATCACTAGTCGGAAGGGTAACAAGAATTTCATCATTGATACCATCTCTGGGGGATTATGTGATGTTTGATGAAACACGCGGAGGCCTCTCGAAACTCCTCAATGCTGGTAATGTCGGAGAACGACAGCAACTTAGCAGCTTGTAAGTTTGTTGTATGCATTCGGTACAAGAGGTCCCTTAGGGAGAGACGCACTCCCGGGCTATCTTTTTCCCATCTCTGCATGTTGACATCGAGCAAATTGTCTACCAGCGAATGCCAGGTACCCATCTCCATGAGTACCCTTTCCAGTGTCAAGTGTTCCAGCGTCTGGTGCCTGCGGACAATCTTAACTAGGTCGGTCTCATAGGCGATCATATGAGAAAACGTCAGCTTTCGCAACCGAGGCAAGAACAGCGCTGGAATACTATCCCTGAACCGTTGATAGCAGGTGTATTGTGCTTCAAAATTCAAGGTCAATTCCGTGAGGCCTTGGAACGCGTTGAGAAATGACAGCAAGATGCTGTCGTCGCCGAGACAGCGCCAGTTCGCAAACCCGCGCAAGGTCAAACTCGTTACACCAGGGAGCTCTCGTCGAATCAGATTATCTTGACCCTGCGTCAAGGCGAGCAACCGCACGTCGGGGACTTTTGCCAGGCACCCGCGCAGGGCGTTTTCGAACCGGATTTCGCTGATACGCCCTTGACTTGCCGCGGCGCCATTCAGGAGGATATTGAAGAACTTACGAAACATTTCTCTGCTCTCATGGGAATGGACCGTGAAGCCTGTTTGAAAAGGGATACCGAAGCAGCAAGCCAACATCCTCGAGCGCTTGGAACGATACGGGTCGACATCGGCGAGGACCAGGGTCGTGCAGCTTGTGAAGCTTCCCACCGCTTGACTGAGATATTTTTGGGCCCCTCCCAAGGACAAAAGGCGGGATTGCTGAAGTAGACATCGAGCGTATTCATCCAAATTAAACCCAGCCTGGTAGCTGTCTGTCCATGGGCGGTCCCCTTGACGGTACACTCTCCTGTCGGTCGCCAGTCTTTTGTAGGTGGATTCGCAGAAGTGAGCGGAGCATATGACGAGCGTACGCACATAACCGGACAAGAGAGGGTGTTTTGAGATTTGGATGAGCTGTTGCAGGCCAAAGTCTTCCACCATGGTGTTGACTGTGCGGAAGAATCGTACTCCAAAGACATCGAATGTCTGCGCCTGGATTCTTCGGCATGTCTGGCGAAACGCGAGCAACGCACAGTTCCCGAGATACTGCGCTATCATAATCAGCAACTCGGCTGGGAGCTCAAGGATGGCATCCTGGCGCGGCTGGCGGGTTGGGGGAAATGGCCGCATCGCCAAAGCGCACATACGCTCCGAGAGAGTTTGATGCTTTAAGTAATGGGCTCACGCCAAAGATGGACAAATTCTCCACTGCAGTAGATTGGAAAATATCCGAATATAGTGTATTGCCGATTCTAAAAGATCTAGCAAGACTAGAGAAGAAATTGATGCCAGCAAACTGTCTAAGAAGGGCTGAACGACATATGGAGTGGTTAGCATTGATATTCAGGATATGGGAAAGTCAGTGGGTTTATAACTTCATCGCTCATGGAACTAACTCGAAATTGTCCGAACCTACATGTGTGTTGGCCGTCTTCATTGAACCCACAACCTTCAATGTTTGCACTTGATTTGCCTATCCCCTTCACGACCGGTTACCGGAGGGACATGGACACCGATTTCAGCCTGTAGCGTACTTGGAACCCCTCCCAGCCCATCCGGCCCATGATAAGCTCCCGGAATAAAGAACTACGCCACTTTTAGGCAGTCTAGACTGTGAATGGAAATTTTGGGTCCTCGGGGTTGGTTCTCGTGGAAGAAGATGTCAAGGACAGGACTTTCTGCTATAAAATGAGGTTGGGAAGTAAGAGGTACAAGCTAAAATGGAATAAAGCCATGATACTGATTTCATGTTGCTACATTTAGCGTCTGAGCAGTGTCGCAATACAAGGATTTTAGTAGGGCCTTCATCAAATAATGGCTAATTCGCCCGAACTCGTCAATCCGGCTTATGTCCCCCGACACCTGTCTATACGTATATGACAGCAACCAGCCCAGGAGCAGCAACAACACAATTAGACCTTAGCCGTCTCTCTCGACAACAGTCTACCACCATCACCGTTCTCACTACCACACAACAGGCGGAGGGGTTTCCTTCTCAGGCGTCGACAGAGGCGGAGGACTCACAGTCGCATTACGCGGCAGCGACTTAGGACCAGCCGAAAGGGCGACCCTCAAGTGCTTCCACTCCACTTTGCCATGGTACATTTGGAACATGGTCAAAGACCCTGCGCGTTGGCCACGTGTAACGCAACTGCTCATGATAGAATCGCACATGTACTCAATGTCTTCGGCGGCGAATCGTCTAGAGAACAGCTTTGTGACTGTTAAAGTGACTCTGCAGCCATCGTTCGCCATGGTTTTACTCTGTCCCCTTTTGAACCGTATATCACGGTACGTGTTCTTGGCTTCTAGACAGAGAGAGCGACATTGGTCAACGTCGGGGAGGTGAGGGTCCGGCGTGCAGGAGAGCGAGGATTGATAGCCTTTTGAAATGTCAAGTTAGAAACTCGGGTACTTATTTAGAATGGGCATTTTTTGAGTCTACGGATAGGCGAACCTTTAACAGGGGTGGCTTTCTTCTTGGCCCCGGCTGCGTGTAGGGAGAGCGCGCATAGTGAGACGATGAGAGCAAGGGTTCTCATCTTTTGATGTGTGTGTATGGTTTGTGTGACGGTCCGTGTGGGATGAGAAACGGTGAACGATGGTGCGTAGTGTCATGTCATTCAGGTTCACCATGTTTGAACGGGTGGAGGGAAAATCTGGCCCTTTTGTAAGGAACATCGCAGGCAACCTCTGCCGCCGCACGCAGATACAAGGCGATACGGGCACACCTCATAGTCCAAACAGAGTTAGTCATGGTAAACACACACTTCACCTGGTCCACGGTACATGTTATTGGGAACGCAGTGGGCACGTAAAATAAGACTTGTCAACAGTCAACAGTCAACACTTGCATGATTTGCAACTCGTTAGTCTATTCAAGACTTCTCCAGCCTCTCGTCTCAGCTTGGAGTGACAACGCTGTTGACTTCAATGCAAGCCGGGTACTCTACATACCTGTAGACTAATAATTCAAGATCAGACGCCTCTATTCGCTCCCTTGAGCACTGTCTTTCATGACCAGGTCCTCCTCAGTCCCATCTGTCCTTTCTGGCAATGCCTCTTCAATCTTCGGCTTTGCCTCGATATAATCTTCCCTTTCCACATCCATCTCGTCGGGTCGTCCGGCGTCATCTTCTTCCTCGGCTTCCTCACCGTCCTGCACCTCTTCCTCATCGTAGCCTTCGCTCTCACTATCCGCTTCGTCCCCGCTCGACTGCGACGGCGGCTTCCCACGGCTCAGATTCGGGAATAAGAGCCCCGGAGGAATTTCCTGGTCATAGCCCTCTGGTACATCACTGAGGTCGCTTTCGTCCGCCGAGCCTCCTGAGCTCTCACCTGTTTCCTCGTCACCGTCGTCGAGTCTTGACTCGCCGTGGGCATCCTCATCTTCATCGAGTTCCGCGCCCGCCATGTCCAAATCCTGCATCGCCTCGGCTTCCCTTCTCACTTGGGCGTCCGGACCTGCTTCCTCGTCTGCGTCGTCCTCGTCTGTGCCGTTCACTTCGTGGTCGCTGAGTCCGTTTGCCGGCGTTTGACTCCCTCGCTTGACGCTTGACACGCTCCCCACGCGGCTTTTGATGGTGGCTGACTTGGGAGCCTCCATGGATCGAGAGACGGCTTGCTCTGCTTTGCGGAGTATGTCCGGCCTTCTCACGCCGCTCTTCTTGCTCCGTGGCGCGGTTTCCGTCTTGTCCGTCTCCATGGGGGTGGTGGTCCCCGCAGTGCCGACCTGGCCTGTGGAAACGCTTAAGAGGTTGTCGAGAGCAGTCGGCGGCTTGGCCTCTGCTTGTGCCGCCGTCTCTAGTTGGGCTGCCACTTCTTTCGCGTGAATTCGCTCTTCGAGGATTTGACTGGGTGCGAGCCCTGGCAAGGTGCTCGCCACGTCCAAGTAGATCGTCGTGTAACAGTCGTGGACTAGGTCGTCGATCGGAGTTACCTTCATCAGATTGGCGTTGAGCTTCTTCAGCTCGATGGCTTCCTTCATGCATTCGAAAGCTGGGATATGTGGTCCGTCCTTCCCGGCCCACTCCGTGACTCTCTCGCTCAGAATTTCAAATTCGTCGCTGGAAACCGTTTTGAACGCTTCGTCCGTCGTGACGGGAACCTCAAAGGCGGCGCGCAAGAGTTTGACATAGGCTGAGCAGCAGGCTTGCCACATATCACTAAAGTGGTAAAAGTCGGCTCCCTTCTTTCGCAACCGACGCAGCAGGAGCTCGAGGTTGGTTCTATCGTCCAGTATAACCAGTATCTTGGTCATGAAGCGTACGTACTGCTCCGTGAAAACGTGGTGTCGGCCGGGCCGTTCGGCGTCGCACTTCCACACATTCATGACCATGGTCTTTGTAAACATGTTCTCCTTAAGAAGGCCATACGCAGCCTTGGCCTCGACAATGTCGTCCTGACCTTCGGCCTTATCTTCTCCTTTGAAGAGAATTTTGGCATGCCGCATGACGATTCGATGGTGCCAGTTTGACTTATCTTTGTCTCGGAGCTTGATCAAGTTTCGAATCACGTACTCCTCCCAGTCTTCAGGTTCGGAAAAGGAGGCAAAGTGATCGTCCGGAGAGATGGCAACCCCCAACGGCTGCTCGGCCAAAACGGACGCGGCTTCGGCCGCTGGCACGTCGCCACGCATGACCAGCTTGTGAAGTACAGAGACAATCTTGTAATGGGGCTCCAGGATCGGATCGCTATTTCGAGATTTCCGAGCATTGTGAGCTACCGTGATGGACTTTTTGAGCGCACTCAGCAAGATTGCTGGCGTTATTGGAGATCTCTCATCAATCGCGTCGAGTTCTTCTTTCGGTGTTTGATACATCTTCCAATAGCATTTCGCTAGCATATATGGATTTCTGCGAGCTATTCAGTACCTCTGGGAAAAATGACAGTGTATATAGGACAAGGGCAGGGGTAGGATGGCAAACTCACTTCCAATTGCGACCATCTCTCTCGATGGCCATTCTGAATAGGCGAGCGGCGAGTTTCCAGACTTTATACGTGGGCATCTGGTCATGAAGGATATTCTTGAATGCACTGGCCCCGGCATTCTCAATGAAGAATCGCTCCTGGTCACCATGCTGAAAGGGTTCCATCGCGAATGGTTCGCGGCTAGATGAGTACAGCCGCATGGCGAACTTGTGATACAAGTCGTGAAGCGAATCTCCATCATTGCTCGAGATCTGCTCATGTCTGGAGTTGGAAAGCGCCGCCGTGTAGCAGTGGATCGCGTTCCTTTGGAATTTGACGAGTTCGGCGCGATCCTTGTTCATCTTGTCTGCAGACCACAACACTGATTCGTCCAACTCGTAGTCGACGCACTCGGCGAGACGGAACCATGCGTCCCACTTTTCCACCGTGAACTGGAGCTGCAGTCTCAGGAACGTGGCACCTATACGGAGGTCGTCGGTAGCGCCCGGGGTCTGGCGCCGGTTTAGGTCAACTCCCTTGAACTTGGTCAAGGCAATCATCCCCAACAGGAAAAACCAGCCATGCTTCGCCAGGGCGGCTTCCGGCATGCTGACGGTGACGGCTTCAACGGATACATCGCCGCGGAGAGCTCGGTAGAGGCGCAGGGGGTGGATCGGCCGCTTAAGCATCTCGGTAAAGTTGCGCAAGTTGTGGATCATTTGCGGCGTCGACTTGGTCTGGCCGATGGTCTGTTGCAGGTGGTCCAACGTCGTCTTCAGATCCGATTTCAGAAGATCCTTCATCGACATCCGGTTGGCCAGAATCATGATCTTCTCGACAAGCTGCATTGCCTGGCGCCGCTCGAGCTTTTCATGAGGGCAACCGTGGTCCTGCGCGACCCAGACGCCGACACCAAGCTTCAATCCGTACAGATCGAACAGGACCTGCTCCAAATGGTCTTCCCAAGATTCGATCTCCTTGCACTTCAACAGCTCCAAACGCATCATCTTGAGGAAGATCTTGTTGGAGGACTTGCAGAACTTGCGCAAGCCGATGGCTCCATGGATGGCCGCGAGATAATTGGACAAGTCAGCCTCGGGCGGATCCGTCGCCGGCGTCACTGTTTCGCGAATGCCAGCTCTGAAAATTGTATATAGCAGGCACCAGCCGCGTACCTGCATCTCTCGTAACTTGTTCGTAAGTGAGTTGAAAGTGCTGCTTGCCGATCGCCCACGCGCGATGCCCAGTCTCAACTCGTCTTCGTAGAGTGAAGCAACATGCAGAAACGCGCAGACCTTGGAAACTGCCGCCGAGGAATCTCTAGCACGCTGAGCGGTCAAAATTTGAAATGAATCGGCGTCGTTCAGAGCCATGGAAAGCGCTTGGACGAGTAGAGTATCCAGGGACTTGAGCGTGCGCATGAAGAGTAATCTTCGGGGTTCATCTTGCGTCTTGACATGCTTGTCGCTCTCAAAATGGGCCACAATGAGCTCGATGCTCTTCAGAGTGCATGAGAACTTCATTGGTGCAAAATCAACATCCGCGTAGGCGTCCCCTAGTCGTGACCAGAGGAATAATCGCAATTCGATGCTACTGTTGTCTAGAAATTTCCATAAGTCTCGTAATCCCTGACCAGCAGAGTCTAACAAGGATTGTCCGGTAGTGCCATCGTGTCCGTTGGTCAATGGGCTGTCGATTCGATTGGGCGTCGCGCCGCCACCGTCGTGACCTGAATTTGCATCCGCTTCATCCGGTGTCTGAGGCTCGGATCGCGCTTCTCGATCCTCAGTGACCGGCGAATCTTGCTTGTCCGTACACCCGGCTTGTCTCAAAAGCACTTGATCCGGGCTCAGAACGGGCTCCAGAGTTTCGATCACATGCAACGGGTCGTCCATCTTTTCCTGGAAGAGCCCTATGAAAAAGTCCATGGTGGTCAACTTTGAAATTTCGCGATCTGCCGCCGCGGGAGATACGGAGGGCATGACAGAGTTGTTGGGGAGATTGATGGGATCCATGCGTTCTTCAATCAACGTGGTGTGGAGGGATCCCCAGAGGCGAAGCATGTGTCCGCGATCTTGCATCTCGGAGAGGGATGCGAAGATGGTGGCCGCCCAAGCGAATCGTGCTTGAAGCTGACTGAACCAGGGAGCATCCAATGCATGAATGTACTCGAAGGTGATGGTGAACCACTTCCGCAAGCGGGCCTCTGCCTCTCCACGAGTCACCAGGTCGACCGCGGTGCTGGGGTTCATCAGCTGTTCATATTCTTCGACATGAAGCTCGAAGATCATGGGAATCACGGTCTCAAGAAGCTCGAGATCCGCGTCCGCCAAAGACTTGCGATCAAATGCATGTCGAACCAGTCCCTGTATGATGTCGTCGAAGCCGCCGAGGAGGCCCACAACAATTCGTTTGATCTCGTCAGGCCACTTGCAGGTCAAATAGCTGTTGCTGATGCATCTCACCCACTCCAAGGCAATGTCGTCGAAAGTGATCCACGTTTGCCGATCGGTTATTTTTGTGGCAAATTCTTCAAGACCCCGTGTATCGTCGAAAGGTGGCACTGTAGGCTGATCCTGATTTCCCGTCTTGGCGTGTTCCAGGAAAGAGGTCAGACCGAGGGTAACATGCTCGTTCTTGTTCAGCAATTCCAGGGCTGCGGGCTCACTAGGCTCCGATACGACGCCACGCAAATCTCGCGCTGCCTGGTATGAGAGTGACGCAGATCGAGCCTCAATGTTGCACGAGTCGATCATTTCTTGAAGATAGGCCATGCCCTCATTATCCTCGTGACCGAGCGATTCCAGCATCTGCTTCGTGAGTCGGAAGAGATGTAGGTCTGTCTCCTGATAGGGGCGAATTTGGTTGGCTAGTAGAAGGCTAGGATCGGTGGCCTCTTCAGCAAGTGAAGCCTCGGTCCTGCGGCGCACTCTCTTGCTTCTTTTCTCTGCAGTCTGGTCGTCTTCGCCACCATCCGGCAGTCCAGCAATGGATTGAGAACGCTTGCGGGTGGACACGGATGCTGATCTTTCTTTGGTGTCACAATCGGCGGCCTTGGACTTCTCCTCGGCAGCATCCGGGTCTTTGTCTCCTTTTGCATCAGGCACACCCGTTGACACCGTATCCCCTGTTTTTTTCGTTTCCGGGTTCTCCACGGGCTTTTCTGACGTCGAAGGACGGTCACTGTCCGGTTGCTTTTCGGTCGAGGTCGGCTGCACGTTGCCTACGCTCGTCAAGACGGAACGGCAGGCTTTCAAGGCTTCTTGAGTATTGTGCATGCATTTCAGAAGCTCGGTTCCCAGCTGGCTCCAACTTTCCACGGCGAAAGCGGGATCTCCGGTAGGAGACTCGACGTCAGGATTTTCCTCGTTGATGCGCTGGGGAGTGTGAGCCTCAGCGGTCAAGGAATCCATGGTGGCCGTCGGGTCCGGCAGAAACGGCATCGGATCCAAGAGACGCGACAGCTTGGCAGAGAGTCCCCTACTCATGACCTCTCGCATCGCAGGATGCGACAACGCCGTCTCATCCCCGAGAACCTCAAGAGTTTGCTTTAAAGACTGGGAAGCCAGTCCCTCGGCTAACGATGGCGGCAGAACTTCAGTTACAGCAGGATCATCATCCATCTCGATGGCAGCCTCGAGACAGTACCGCTTTATCCTCGCGCTATTCATGGCTCCGGCGAAGCGAGCCGCCCGCCTCCAAAGCTCTGGGTCGGAGGGATCTTGGTCTAGCGCAGATGTCCAGTTGTCCAGGACTTTCCGGACATTATCATCGGCATAGCGCACCGATTGTTTTCGCTGGCCTCGGGCGTCGGATGAAACAGCGTCCTTGAACTTGTCGACGTTGTACTGGCCATAATTCTTGTAAGAGAGGTACAAGGCCTGGGAAAGGCTGGAAGCGACGCCATCGCCCCCGGCTGGGTCGACATCGTGACCTGTGAGAATGGATCCGGATTCGAGTGTATCAATCTCTTGGCCCTCAGCTTGTCTGTCGGCTCGCTCGTAGTCGGTCGTGGCTTCTCGGTATTTAAAGATCTCGGACTCGAATAGCTCCTCGTATGCTTCATCGGCATCTTGGCGAGCTTGGACGCCTTTAGCGTGAAGGTTGAGGGCGGTCTGGAACCTTTTCAAGGCCTCATCTACCTGTATTATTTTGGGTTCAGCACGCTGACGGGCACAGGACGGCAGGGTCGAATCGTACGTGCAGCTCCTTGGAGCTATCTACCTGATCCTCGACCTCCTCCTCCGGTTCGACATTGATCGCCTGAAACGGTGGCTGCGAGATTGTTAGTTTGCATGTCTTGCCAGCGACGAGGGTATCTGTTACCATGTCTGCGCGATCGGAATGCCATTGATGAGGCAGGCTACATTTCAAAGATGATGGACGTGGAGCATACGCGTTTACGCTATTGTCGCAGCATTTCGTTGGTTCATCAGTAATTAAGCTCCGAGCCTTTATCGATAGTGGCCAGAACACCCTTCAATGTCAGTCAGACCCGCTGGATTAGGTCACTCCTTTGCTCATCGGCCGCTGTTTACGGTACGTAATTAATACCTAGGTCGGTCTTTAGGACCCTTTAGGACTTTGGGACACTCGAAGGACTTCTGCCAATCCTGGTGCTCTACATATTATATATGCAGGGGGTGCTCTACATCTGCAGGAGTTGGGGCTGTGCCGGATGATGAATTGTAGTTTTGCTCGCAGAATCCCATTCGCATTCATACTTCCTTCGTTCGTCATAACCCAAGCTTGTGAATATGCGCAAATTGTTCCGAAGAGCATTCCGGAATAGGGACAATGTCGCGGCCCCAGAACAAAGGAGACCTCGGCGACGATATTTCAGTGGACCGCGGCCCAATCCGGATCTACCACTTCCTACCCTCTCAAACGGAGAAGATGCCCTTGTCCACCAGACTTCGACTGGAAGTGCCTACGGCTTATTCCAGCGTCTCCCCGTAGAGATTCGCCTGCTCATCTTGGAGGAAGCCTTCGGCCACCGCACCATTCATATCGACCTCGCTTTTGACCACCCACTGACAAGGCGAAGCTCTGACTCTTCAAGCAGTAGGGGATTTCGGCATTCCGACATTGGGTCCTCGCTGGTGCGGGATGAGAGTCAGCCACGACGCTGGCAGTGGTTCGGTTGCGTGTGTCATCGACGCGCAGAGTGGACGACCGAGGAACTCAAAGATATATGGCTCATAAGCCAAATCATCAGGCTGCATGACGATGAGTGTCTCAAAGGCGAGCTATGCCGATGCAGCTCCGAGACCGAACCTGACTCGTGCTCCATCGGCATCATGAGCTGGCTTTTGACCTGTCGGAGCGCGCATGCGGACGGGCTGTATGCCTTTTTCTCCAGCAACACATTTCACTTTTCCAGCCTGGACCTCATGCTGCATCTGCCGGAGCTGATCCATCCTCATCTTTTGCAACGCATCACATCTCTCGAACTGCAATGGGGCGATCATGATTGGTTCCTAGAGAAGCACTCGATGTTGCAGAAATTATGGGATAACTCTACCACTAACCCCGAGAAAGACGAGACCTTTCACCGGCTGTGCCAAATCATCCCTTCTGCCTGCCCCAGAGTCCAGAAAATACACATATGCATACAAGTTTGGGTGGCGCCTTGGGACCGCTCCCACAACCATCCGGATGAGGATCGTCTTCCCTACTTTGAGCGAAACGTCCTGGGTCCCATTGAGAAAATGTTGCGTGACTTGAAGCATGGACAAGACCTCCAGGTCACGATCCCGGGTGGAGTGTGGATGTTTATGATTAAAGACTGCCACGATTCGCAAGGAGAGGATCTTGTTTATGAAGTGGACACGCAGATCACGGGACGATTTCAAAAGGCACTGGGTAGCGGGGGATCGGGTGATGACGAGGCCAAATACTGGTTGTGCAGTGGCTGGAACGATCAGGCCTGGTTGGGGTCTTCACTTCGCGGCGAGTACGGTTCACTATGGGGCAGGCCACCGGTCCCAATCTAAGCGATAATAGGTGAGAGACGTTTAATTCGATTCTCATGCTTGATCATTGCTTTGTTGCAGATTTGGGTGTGACGGTAAACAGAAACTCGGGCTCTACCTGTATCGACCATGATGTAAAACACGGAACTGCCTTCACGTATCGAGGACCATGACCCTCGCTATTTGAAGGGTCGGATGACTACATGTATCAACGATCATTGATGGCTGCTGGCGATACTTGGCTGCTGCGTTTGGGAGTTCAATAATGAATCGGCTCCTAGATCCCGTACATTCTATTAGCACAGGCCTCCCTCCATCTTGTGAATAAACAAGTCTCGATGAAAGCTTACGCAAATTCGTCCACCGCATGTAGTCGTGCAGCATCTGTGGCCTGGGGCACATTTATTCTGCGGGCATGCAATGATGCATTCCGATGCATGCTTCAACGACAGTTTCAGCTTTTTGCATACTAACAACAAATGAACACGAATCATTGTACAAAAGAACTTACCTTTTTGCATGCTGGGAACTGATTCGCCAGCCCAAAAGAGGCGAGGAACGCGACGATACAGATTGAAAACTTCATGTTGTCAGATTCGTTGTACGATGCAATTAAGCCAAGGCCAGTGAAATCTCACTATGAATCACGGCGGCGTTCTGGAGTTTATATACGCTTCATCGTACTGTTCCAAAGTCTAGTGCCATCAACTTCCTACATCAAGTTTCAACGTCACTTGGCTGTCACGGACAACTTGATTGGCCGTCATCGCATGACGGTGCTGCAGCCACATTTCTGTCGCCGCTTACGGAGTACATGTAAGCTGAAGGCTTCTGAGGCTGTTGGAAATGTACCAAGATCGAGTTTCCCCGCCTGATTATAGCACTAAATCGGGGCTTAGTATCAACGCTGGAAAGGTTGGCGGCTCGAGCTGACGAGGTGACAAGCTCCGGTCTATTTCAGCTCACCCTACATAATTACACGTTGGCTCGAACTATTCTATCGGACCGTCGATGCCGGACTTGAATACACCGCTCCTCGATACTTCTGGTAGTATGGATAATAGTATTACTTCAATGTCCATTGCAAAGACGGATAATCAACCGCCTCGGATCATCGCTCGGGACAAGTACTGCAGTCTTACATTGAGTTTCGGCAAAAACTTGCCGAGCTCCCACGTTTGGCCACGCGGCGCATCGTCCGATTGTCTGCCGGTGCAAATCAATAAATCTATTCAGGGAATACTGCTTGTTGAGTTGATCAATGAAAGCAGACGTCTGATTTCAAAAAGTCCAATCGAGCCGTGCTGTTCGCACAGCCCGCAGCGTAGCCACACAGCGTAGCCAGCAGTGCACCAAGCGGCGCAGCCAGCTATATACCGAGCAGCGTAGCTAGGCAGTGGCCAAGTTAGTAGTCTGGCTATTAGATACTAACTACATAAACTTGGGCGAGTGCTCTGCTCAGCTACTTTGCAGTCATCTCCCGCATCTAGCATCAGCTTTCGGATACTTTCACGCAGTTTGTAACATGATTGAAGTTTCGACCTAATCAACACAACCGCTAACCATCCTCCCTGTCCATATCGTCCCTTCTTCTCCGCTTGTCTCCTCCGCGCATCCTGCCGCCCCTGGCCCCCTGGCCTCGCTGCTCCGTCAAAGCTTTCATCTCCACACGCGCATGACGCTGAGCCTCTTCTACCCTGGTCTGGAAAGACATGACCTCGTCCTTGGGGGCCGGATACTGTGGCAACCTTTTCCCCAGGGCAGCCTCGATGCGCTGATACAGCTCCAGGTCGTACTGCGTGACCAGGCTGATGGCCACGCCGGATTTCCCCGCTCGTGCCGTTCGGCCAACGCGGTGAATGTACGTCTTGGAGTCTTGGGGAAGATCGTAGTTGAGAACGATGTCGACTTTGGGGATGTCGAGACCACGAGCGGCAACGTCTGTCGCGACGAGGATATCTCGCGTACCAGCGCGGAACTTATTCAGAGCACCAAGACGAGCAGATTGAGAAAGCTGTCCGTGAAGGGGGATAGCGCCGAAGCCAAGGGTGCGGAGTAGAATGGCCGTTCGTTGGGTTTCAAAGACGGTTCGCGTGAAGATGACGGTCGACTTGCCGGCCAGTTCATTCACGAGGTAAATGAGGTAAGTGTCCTTGCGAACGAGGGGGATGAAGATGTAGTGTTGAAGCAGGGTCGAGACGGTTTGGTACTTGTTGGAGCTGATGCTGACGCGGACGGGGTCTCGAAGGCTGGCGCGCTGGAGACTTTCAATCTTGGAGCTTATCGTAGCGGAGAAGAGGAATGTGCGTCGTTCTCGGGGGATGAACTTGAGGAGCTTGTCGATGCTGGGACCAAAGTCCATGTCCAACAAACGATCCGCTTCGTCCATGACGAGATATTTCAGCGACCGGAGAGAGAAGCCCTTTGTCTTTTCCAAGTGATCCACCAATCGACCAGGTGTGGCCACCACGATGTGCGGCTTCTTCCCCAGCGCGATGGCCTGGGGAACCATGTCCAGTCCACCGACAATGACGGCGCATCGTAAGGATATCAAAGATCCGAGGGCCTCGAAAGCCTGGCCGATCTGGGCGGCCAATTCTCTCGTAGGGGCTAGGACCAGGCCGAAAAGAGGCTGAGGCTTTTCGAGGAGGGCTTGTAATATGGGAAGAGCGAAGGCAGCCGTCTTTCCACTGCCAGTTTCCGCGAGGCCAATAATGTCGCGGTTCTGCAACGCCACGGGTATGGACTTTTCTTGGATCGGGGTCGGGTATTTGTAGTTGAGGGCTTCACATGCTTCGCAAAGGGAATCAACTACTCCCTTCTGAAAGTTAGTACAAGCGAGACTCTGTTCTATATAATGGTGTAGCGTACCAATTCTTTGAATGTAGCGGGCTTCGCTTCAGCTCCTTCGGCGGGAGCCTCGTCTAGAGTTGCCGGCTCATCGCTGCTGCCATGAACCGGTTGAACTGGGACCTTGTTGTGCTCGGTTTTTCTCCGCTTGGCGTCACTCATGTTGCGTAATGTCACGGCCTCAGCCAGGCTTTTGGTATGAAAGAAAGAATTAAACCATTGAAACGGTGGACACAGCAGATGCTGGTTGAAAATTTTGGCGGGGCGGACTCATGGTGGCTGGCTGGCTGGTCCATTCTGTTATCTCGGTGGGGGTCCGCCTTATCGATCAATCCAAATCTAATACTGGACTTTTTTTTTCTTTCAGATGCTGTCGCACCTCTCGACCAGCCCTTAGTCGCCGGGGATCTAGGTGCTTCTCAATCAAACCAGCAGCATCATGGCGCGCAGAAGAACAAAGGCGCGAACCCATGTCGGGGCGAACAACCCCAAGACAGCCTCGGCAGGCCATGCCACGACTCGCGACCCCAAGAGCATGGTCATTCGCATCGGCGCAGGCCAGGTCGGCACCAGCGTGAGCCAGCTGGCGACGGACGTCCGCCGCGTCATGGAGCCCGGAACGGCCAGTCGTCTGAAGGAGAGGAGAGGCAACAGGTTACGAGACTATACCGTCATGTGTGGTCCCCTAGGCGTGACACATCTACTGCTATTCTCGCGGTCCGAAAGCGGGAACACGAATCTGCGGGTGGCGCTGGCGCCGAGGGGACCGACAATGAACTTTCGCGTGGAAAAGTACTCGCTGTGTAAGGATGTGCAGAGCGTGCAGAAGCACCCAAGAGGCGGAGGCAAGGAGTTCCTAACGCCTCCTCTGGTATGTCCGACACCTTGATATCGCTGCTCCGACAGCCCCCTAACGCAATCGACAGCTTGTCATGAACAACTTTGCCACCCCCGGTGCCAATGCCAAATCAAAGGTTCCAAAGCATCTCGAATCTCTCGCCACGACCGTCTTCCAATCTCTATTTCCTCCCATCAACCCCCAACAAACCCCACTGAAAAGCATACGACGTGTCCTGCTTCTCAATCGCGAGCAAGACGGCGAAGACGACGGTTCCTTCATCATCAACTTCCGCCACTACGCCATTACCACAAAGTCGACGACTACTTCGAAACCGCTGCGAAGAATCAAAGCCGCGGAGAAGCTCATGACCACCAAGTCGAGCCGTCACGGTCGCATGCCCAACCTCGGCAAGCTCGAGGACATTGCCGACTACATGATTGGCGACGGCGGTGACGGGTACATGACGGATGTGACAAGCGGCAGCGAGGTCGATACAGACGCCGAAGTCGAGGTCGTGGACGCCGCGCCCCGCAAAGTCATGTCCGCCAAAGCTCGTCTGGCGGCGCAGAATGCAGACGACAATCAGACGGGCGACGGTGAGGAGGACAACGTGGAGCGCCGCGCGGTGAAACTGGTGGAGCTGGGACCTCGCATGCGACTTCGACTGACCAAGGTGGAGGAAGGTCTCTGCGACGGCAAGGTCATGTGGCACGAATACGTCTCCAAGTCGAAAGGCGAAATCAAGGAGCTTGAGAAGCGGTGGGAGAAGAGGCGGCAGGAGAAGCTGGCGCGACAACGGGAGCAAAAGGCGAACGTGGAAAAGAAGCGGGCTGAGAAAAGACATCGGGGGCAGAACAGGGCAGAGAATGGGGACGGAGGCGAGGGCGAAGAGTCGGATGAGGACGAGGATGAGGATTTCTACAGCGACATGGATGTGGATGATTTGACGAAAGAAGACGAGTGGGAGGATGAGGAAGAATAGGCACTCGTAATGGAAAGCCCGTCCATGGCATGTTGACCAGTCGTCTGCGTGCTCATTGTTTTTGGCGCCAGAACATGCATCTTCTCCCCCTCTCTCATCAGTCTCCACCCCGGACATGATTCCATACGATCCATATATCTATTGACGCAGCCTGATAATCGCGAATTCCCAACGTCCCCATGGCGCTCGCTTTTCACGGTGTCGTCATCCATTCCCTAGGCCTTGACAACCTCGTGATTCTCCAAGACGCGCTCCTAGTCGTATCCTCTGGTCGAATTTCCGCTCTGGAGGCCAACGTCGCTCCGTCCAAAGCCCACGAACGACTCCAAGCCCTCACCAAAGTCATCGACCCGCCACCGTCACTGACCTTTCTCCATCACGGCCAGTTCCTTTTCCCAGGCTTCGTCGACACCCACAACCACGCGCCGCAGTTTCTACACCGTGGCCAAGGACTGGGTCTCCACATTCTAGAATGGCTTGATCAGGTAGCGTTCCGGCACGAGGCACGCTTCGAGAGCGAGGACCATGCAGCAAGAGTCTTTACCACGCTGGTGAAGGCGATGCTAAGGCAGGGCGTCACAACAGCGAGCTATTACTCTTCTCGTCACGGCAAGGCGACCAGGATCCTAGCCGATACGTGTCTGGAATTCGGTCAGAGAGCCCTCGTGGGAAAATGCAACATGAGTCGCAACGCGCCAGACTACTATCGCGATGCGAGTCCCCAGGAGTCGCTTCGGGAAACTCGCGAATGTATCGAGCACATCCGCAAGATAGACCCGGATGGCACTCTTGTCCAGCCTGTCATCACGCCGCGCTTTGCCATCACCTGCGAGCCCGAGCTTCTCAATGGTCTTGGCACCCTGGCCGCATCGTACCCCAACATGGCTATCCAGACGCACTTTAACGAGTCGGAGCAGGAAAAGTCGACCACGCTGTCCCTGTTCCCCATGTTCGATAACGAGGCTGACTTGTACGCACACTACAAGCTGCTCACACCTCGGACCATCCTAGCTCACTGCACCATCATGACGCCATACGAGACGCAGAGACTCGGTGAACTAGGCTGCGGCGTCGCCCACTGTCCTACGGCGAACATGACGGTCGGCGGGGGGTTCATGGCCGCGCCTGTACGCAGTTTTCTGAACCACGGCATCAAAGTTGGGTTAGGGACGGATTCAGGCGGAGGGTATTCCATATCCATGCTCAATGCGATGCGTCATGCCCTCGTGGCCAGCTACGCGAGGGTCGTGCTCGACGGAGAGGATAAACAGGTTGCTTCGTCGGCGCTCAAGCTGGAGGAAGTGGTTCATTTGGCTACGCTTGGAGGGGCGCAAGTCGTCGGTTTTGAAGACGAGGTGGGCAATTTCGTGGTTGGGAAGCAGTTTGATGCGTTGGTGGTGGATGTCGGGGCTGACAGGGGCGGTGTCAATACACCACTGGAAGAGGGAGACTCGGCGAGGATGGTGCTGGAGAAGTTTGTCATGACGGGGGATGATAGGAATATCGCGACGGTGTTTGTGGGCGGCAGAAAGGTCCATGGTTCGTAGACGAGAGTTGATGTCTGGAGCAGCCTCTGGGCCAGTTCTCAATGCCTATGCAGAAGTCTACCCGGGCCGAGTGTTTCGTAGTGATCGTACTTCATGTTCCAGGGGTTACACCGTATGTTCCAGGGATTACACTTTATTCTCCAGGCTATGCACTTGACTCGAAAGTTGATCGATGTTACCGATGGTGGAAATGTTTGGTAATATGTTTGAAAATTGTCGTAGACCAGTCGCAGAAAGCTCAAGCTCAGAATGCGAGAGAGTTTGATCTACCACTGTTGATCGGGTGACATGTTAAATGAACATGGCCCCTGAACCAACGGCCAGAAAGTGTGAGCCAGTAGCATGCCAAAGCTTCAAAGCCGTCAAGTGACGAAGGAAATTACGGCCCGACCCATCTTTCCACGGACCATCATAGCAACAAGGTAGTCGTTCAGTCCTATCAAAGGCATACATTTGTCCTCATTATTCCGGCGCGGACGAGTTCCTGGCTAGTGCGAACGACCTCGTCCTCGTCCTCTTCCTCTTCCTTATCCTCTTTCTCGTCCTCGCTCTTATCCTCTTGCTTGTCCTTTTCCTCTTCTTCGTCCTGGCCCTCGTCCTCGGCGACGATGAGGGCCTCTAAGGCGTGGTGGAGGGCCGTGCGGGCGCTATCACGGGCCAATCTGGCCTCCGCGACGGCGTTGTGCGCGGCAAAGAATCTGTCGAGGGATCTGAACTCCGCTTGGCGGGCGGACGGGCCACGGGCTATGCTGTTGTTGTTGTCGTTGCTGCTTCTGATGATTATGATGATGATGATGTTGTTTAAGAATAGAATAGAAAAGAGGGCGCGGTAGGATGTTTAATCAGGCTGTCTGTTTACTTCGATATCTAGAAGGTGCCCTGGGAGTATACTTTAAATGTGATCTCCTTGAAAACTATCTCTATAGCTTTGAGGTGTAGGAGATGCCAAGACAACATATCTACTACATGCACTGGCCGTTTGCAACTAACATGTTTGATCACTTATTGGTTAGAACGATGTAATAGCCGTAGCAGAGACTTTCCAGATCTAGCAGGTTCGTCGGTGTAATACACGTGGTGGAATATAGCCAAGGGTATATTGTATTCATCCACGTCCATGACCTGTTCATTCCTCACGCCGAACGCCGTAAGCGTGAGTTCCCAAACTATTGTCAAGCTTTCACACAATGCATCATGACGCCTTTCAAAGATACCTTGAAAAGTTATCCGGCGGCGTCTCACCTCGTACATGCTTTCCCTGGCCGACAGTGACACTCACTTCGCTCTGCACCCAAATCCGCCCATCCTGCTCCTTCTTCTGCGGCAGCTGTCTCTCCCCGTCGACGTCAAAGGGATTCATGGCAATGCCGTTGTCGTCCACTTTCCGCTCACTGCTGCCATCGAGCTGCTCAAAGCCGCTGCTCTGCGGTCCGCGACCAGACAGGCTGAGTTTCTGACTCGAGTGTGAGCCCGACGGGTGGCGATGACGTTTGCATTCGCGGTAAATTTGAGGTCCGACGACGGGCAGAGACGCACAGACGATGGCGGCGACCTCGGTGGCGGCAGAGAGGATGAGGAACATGTAGACGCCGTCTTGATGAACCGTTAGACGAGTTTGACACCAAATGGAAAGAGGCTTACAGCTGGGGTCGATCTTGTCGTCGGTGCGGACAAGTAGTTCTATGATGCGAAACATGTCCAAGACGCAGGCGCTGAGCTTCAGTCAGATAAAGAGTCAGAAGCAAAAGTGACGAGTTGTAAACGCACATCAACCCGACGGAGAAGACGAGCGCCAGCTCAATCCTCGCTTTCCTCGACATGTGCAAACCGAAAATAGTGGCCAAGGGCAAGGCCAGAATCATGACATCGGAAAAGAGGCCGAAGATCAAGGGCAAGGAAACATGCATGGTGGTGGTGGCATCGCACTGGCCCGCGATGGGATAGGGGGACGGTCGATGGTAGCGCGAGTAATACTGCATGAAATACCACTGGACCGGCACGCACTGGAAGACGTAAAAGCCCGTGGCACCAAAGAGCCAGAGCAGGACGTAGACGACATTGGTCCACCAGAGGATGCGCAGCCAGTGCTGGTTGACGAGGAAGAGGCGGCGGTAGAAGAAGAGCAAGGTGAGCTTGATGGCGGTAAAGGTCGGGCCGGTGAGGACCATGCAGGCCCAGACGTGCTTGAAGGTTTCCGAGAGGTTTCGAGGGTAGTTTTCATCCTCGGCGTTGATGCGCCACGAGTGCAGACCGAGGCCGAATTTTGTTGCTTGTAGTTGAATCAAGGACGTTAGTACGGTGGCTCTTCATGGCGACATCTCAATGAGTAACGGCAGAGGAGGGAGCATTCGGAAGCATCTACACCAACATACCAGCTAGCAAATTTCCAATCACGGCATCAACACACACAAAGCTCAGGACCATAAAGTAATCCTCAGCAAACACGTTGCCAAGTCGAAACGGCTTGTGACGATAATGCGCACGCCATTGAGCGAGCAGCCGCGCCGAAGCAACGACGTTATTCACGACGAGAAGCACGATGAGACTGGCATACAGGTCCAGACGATGATCTTGACGATACAGAGCCTCTTGATAGGCGGTCATGGGCGGTGGATGAGCCATGACGGACGGCGCTGGCGAAGCACATGGTGAGGATGGATGGCGGCCATGTCCATGTCGTCGCGGTGCCTGGGAGGACAGATGTTTTTACACATTGATGAGGCGAGGAGGGAAAATACGAGCGAAACTTGTTCGTTCTGCATTGATTGGTGAGGTTTGTCGGTGCAAGGTCATCTTGGGCTGCCTTGCTGACAGGGCTAACGTCGGTGGCACGCTGGCATTTCGGCCCCCAAATTCTTTTGAAGACTCATGTTGGGGCGGCGAGGAACGACTCTGCTGCGCGAAGGGGCGGCGAGTGGGCGCACTTCAGGCATGGTCTGGTATATGTACGTACTGGTCGTATGTGGACGATGTAGTCAGCGTCTCTCTCCGGTGCCCGTGCCTGTCTCGAGTATGGTAGAGGAGGGTGGCATGTAGGAGAATGGACAGGAAGATAGCGAGGCTTGTACGGAGTAATACTACATGGTAATGCGTGACGGTTGGTTCTTGCTAGTCGCGGCGGGACGGCTCGCGCCAACTCGGAAGAATGACTGCCGGAGTGGAGGGGTGGAGCCTGCAGGAGATGACCGAATCACAGCCATGATGACGGCACAAATCGAGAAGAGCAGAGCAGAAGCTGTCAGCTTTCGTCCTTCCAGTCGCTTTGCTTACTTGTCTTGTGCCCTCCCTCGCGAATCCGGGGGGACAAGGCCAACTTGCTTACCTTGGAAGTCTGCTCCGAAGCCGTACTTGGACCCTTCCAGCGACAAAGTTTGAGACATCGTCGCCCTCTTTCCCCACGGTTTGTCTCACACTGCCGAGACCCAGTCGCCGTTGACGATGCTGACCACCCAGACAGACAGCCCTATGAGCAGAATCTGTCATTTCCCTCCTCTGCTCTGAGAAACCAGTCGACCCCCAACTGGACACACAGTCCAAACGCACAAGCAACTCGTCGGCTTGAGCTTCAGCCTTCCCTCCCCCCCTCTCGGTTGCCGACATCGGGATTGGACTGGAGTCGCGTCTCTGCATTGCATGCATTCACCCTCATGTCGCGAACCAGTCTTTAACCCTCCCGTTCCCCCTTTGGATTTTCTGGAACCTCGTTCGAACGTCTAATTTTATATCTCTGCGGCGTCAGACTTGCATCCCGACTCTTGGTCTCTGCTGTTTTCAGAGTCGCATTCTCTCACCCCACATCACGTATTCGCTCCCTTCATCATTTGTCTCGTACTTTGCAGGCTCGCGTCTGACAGGCGTCATCGCCTTCGGCCAATGCCATGACCATGCCGATCGTGGAATCACGTGTAGGCAGCAAGAGCGACGACCCTCCGCCCGGAGAGATGGAGGCCGGCAGTCCAATCAAGTCAGACCCGTCCGACCAGCAGAGCCTGCATGAGGATGCCGTGGGGGATGCACGCATACGCCGGAAACTGGACTGGCGTATGATGCCGCTGTTCTTTGTTCTGTGTATGTTCTAGCCCGGCCCCGTTGGTTCGCGACTCTGGTGCTGACCGCTGCGGCCGTCTAGATATGCTGGCCTTTTTGGATCGCGGAAACATTGGCAACGCCCAGGTGGCCGGCATGGGCAAGGATCTGAAACTGACCAGCAGCGAGTATGCCTGGTTTGCCACCATCTTTTACATCACCTACATTGTGTTTGAGTTTACCCTGCTTTTCTGGAAAATATTTCCGCCCCATATCGTCGGTGCGGTTGTTGTTTTTGGATGGTATGTCGCACACTGCACTCTCTTCGGCAGCCAAATCGCAACCTTCTGGACTAAGATGTTGAATCAGGGGTCTTTTGGGTACTCTGCAGGCTGCCGCCCAGAACTGGGGAGGCATGATGGCCATTCGCTTCCTGCTCGGCGCTTTTGAAGCTGCCTACGCGTACGTCAGAGTTGCACGCCCGCCCCTATTCTCATTGACACCACAGCCAGACCCGGTATCATATACCTCCTCTCCTTCTTTTACCTGCGTCACGAAATCGGTTTCCGGTGCGGTCTGTTCGCCTCGGCCGCGCCTCTTGCCTCGACCTTTGCCGGCGCCCTCGCCTATGGCATCACCAGCGGACACTCGCATCTCGCCAACTGGCGCCTCCTGTTCCTGGTCGAGGGGCTGGCCACGGTCATCATGGCTCCCGTCGCCTACTTCTTCATCCCCGACTCGCCAGATAAGGCCAGGTTCCTCACTGCCGAGGAAAAGGTGCTCGTCAAGTCGCGAGCGGTGCGTCAAGTCGGCATGGAGCCTAGCCACCGCATCGGGAGCATCAATGGTCGAGAATTCCTGCTCACCCTGACCGATTACAAGGCCTGGTTTGTCGCTGTATGTTCACTCGAGAATACTATGCAAGAGAGACGATCCGGCCAACAGCTAACATGCATCGTCAGCTGATGTACTTTGGCGCCAATGTCAGTTACGCCAGCTTGCCCGTGTACCTACCCAGCATCCTCGAGGTCATGGGCTACGGGAGCATCAACGCCCAGGGCCTCAGCGCTCCGCCCTACTTCATTGCCTTCCTCTTCGCCCTCATCACCACCTACGTCGCCGACCGAACGCAGCAGCGCGGCCTCATGCTCACCGTCACAGCTATTGTCGGCGGCATCGGCTACGTCGTCTTGGCTACGGTAGAGACGGTCGGTGTTCGCTATTTTGCCGTATACCTCGCCTCAGCCGGCGTGTTCTCCACCATTCCCAACATTCTCGCCTGGACGCTGAGTATGACAGCCTCTCTTTCTCGTTTGATCTTTTGTCGTGCAATCGCTTACCCGCTGTGCTCTACATAGATAACCAGGGATCTGACACCCGCCGCGGCGCAGGCCTCGTTCTCATCAACGTCGTCGGGCAATGTGGTGCCGTGCTCGCTTCGCGCATCTATCCCAAGGAAGAAGGGGCCCGTTTTGTCAGAGGCCAATCCATCTGCGCCTCTTTCATGTTTTTCACGGCGCTCTTGGCATTTTCACTGCGCGCGTTGCTCGTGTGGGATAACAGGAGACTGGAGCGGCGGCAGGGCGCGGATGCGAAAACGGCGGCGAACACGGCGGTAGAAAACTACGGCCCTTCTTTCAGATATGCGTTGTAATTTACGGAAGCGAGAAACTCGCATTGTACATTGGGGAGATTCAAGAGATTCCGGGTGAGCAAGCAGCAGAGGGCCGTTAATAGTCGAGGTCAATCGCCGAATCCAACAACCTCTGGCGCCTATGCTTCGTCTACTGTTGCCATCCATGTGCCGGCGCAAGACTGGCGAGTTGACGTATCGAGCATCACGTTCAATATGAGCGCTACAACACCAAAAGACAACGTGCGAGCACCAAATCAGGTGCCAGAAGCAGCGTTTCGATCGCGAATGGTAAACATGAGTAGAGTATATGACGTGCTAACCTGACCTGAGCCTTCTACATTTTCTTTTTGGCCAATCGCGATACATGGTGATTCGGTAGTAAGATAGAGAGGAGAAGGGTCAGGTCGACCTGTTCTTCTTCATGCCTAGGCTCCAGCCCGGCGCTTTACAACCGTACCCAATACATGACCCTACTGGCGTGACCGCTTATGTAGACTACCTATGTATGTGCTGTCAAGGTCGGCTCGCCCAACTAGTGCTACTGTAAAAGGTGCTTAGGCGGAGAACGTGGAGGAGAGTCAGTACATCGAGGATCACTTGTTGATGCATTATATTGATTATGAATTGATCTTTATTTTCTCGCCATCAGTGCCGGCATCTACGTTTTAGTCTACTCGTATGGATTCTTCCAATCGCTGTATCTCACTGGCCCATACGCGCATAGAGGAATCTTTATGCCTTCAAACTCCTGATCACACCGGAAGTCGGGCTCTGGTCCATCCCCATAGACGTGGTGGTAGCTTTCGGGATAAAAGTCATGGGTGGCAAAGGATTGATCGACGGGCTCCGGTTTGGATCTGGACGACGATTCACCTGTCTTTGTGCTGGATCTGTGTCTGCGATGGCCATCCTTGCTGGATCGATGTCTCCGGCCGTCGTCCTTGCTGGAGCGGTCTTTCTTACCGTCGTCTTGTCCAGATTTACGGCCGATGCCGAGCCTGGTGAACCAGTTGCCGCTGGGGTTTTCCTTGCTGTTCATGGCTTTGCTGGATCTGCTTTTCCCGTGCTTGTCCTTGCTGGATCTGCATCTTCCGTGCTTGTCCTTGCCATGTCTCTGCTCTCTATCCTTTTCCTTGTCCTTGCTGGACCGATGCTTACCATCCTTGTCCTTACTAGACCGATGCTTGCTGTCCTTTTCTTTGCTGGAGGGTGGGCATTTGGCGTCCTTGCTGGAAGTGTTGTGGTCTGTGGTGGCAGGCTTCACGCCGGCTTCCTGCTGTTTCCTGGGCGTTCGCTCCCTGATATATTGGTCGATCTCATCGGGGTCGATCTGATAGGGAGGCATCCTACAGACCGGGTTGGTAGGTTGGCCACCGTCGTCGTCGGGGGCACCGAACGAAAAAGTCTCGTCGCCCATCTGTCCTTGGATCCACGGCGTCACTTCGCGAGAAGGATATCTACTCTGTGTCGACAAGTACGGTGGCACTCCTAGGAAAAGTTGAATAAGGATTTGATCTGGCGTAACCTCTTCGAATCTGGTCTGGCCACTGAGCTTTGCAGGCCAAAGCCCGGCAAGCTCGTCGTCAAGGTGTTCCACCAAATCGCCGTAGAGCAGCTCGCCACACTCGTCGGCCGCTGCGTAGGTCAACATGCGGGGGATGAAGTTCGAGCTGAGAAAGCTATCAACAACGAATGGCTGCGTGATACCCATGTGCTGGAAGCATTGAGCGACATTTGCGTCGGATGTATCCAGGTTGATACATTGTTTCTGCAGATAGTTCTTCAGTGATTTCAGCTCTTTTTCAATGTTGGTCGTAAAGGCTGTCATTCCAAGCGTCTCCCACTTCCCTTCAACTGTCTTCTTTTGAAACGCTTCCCTCTTGATGTGCAAGTAGCATGTGCCAGGTCTGGCGATGATGAATATGACCGTGTCACCAGGCTCTCTGACGAAGCCATCAAAGGCCCATTCCTGCTGCTGGATCAGGAGACATATAACAGTAATAAAGCCGTCTTTTGTTACATGGAAGAAATGCCGGGGCAGCTGCTTATAGTACTCGGCATTATACGCAAGTCGTGCCCTCTCTTCTTCGTCATCTGATTCGGATTCCGCGTCGGACTCATCAGGCGCTCGGGCCCGTAGAAGCGAGGGATGGATGTATTCGCTCGTGGATAAGGTCGTGTTGGATTGCTGCTTGAGAGAAGGTAGACTGCTTCCATCGTCTCTCGGGAGAACAATCGAGAGCGCCTGGACCTGGGTGAACAGGACTGATAGCGCCAATACCTTTGCCGAGGCAGGCGACCATTTCCCGAACAGCTGCATTGCGGTGGAAGATATTGACGACCAGGGACATGCGTGTGCTGGGTCGAGGGGGTCTTTTTTTGGTGTTATTTCACTGGTGGAGGTGTCGTCGCCAGTTTTAGGAGGCTTTTTGATGAGACTTTTTGACGGATGAATACATAAATTTCCTTGTCAACAACGGTAAACTTGCACGCTCGAATTCGCTGTCGTTTTCGCAACATTAGATTCACCTCTTGTCCGCGAGTGTCATGATTCACCCAAGTACGCGTACGACTTGGTCTGTTTGTGTCGATTGTCAAAGCTGCAGATGGAGGCGCGGCTTATGACAACGCCGTATATTTGGATGAGGTCTTCTTCGTATGAGTTATGATGTAAAAGAGAATCATCGTTGTTGCCGCTAGTCTTCTCTTTCATCTTGATTGTGCGGCTGTCAATTTTTTATATGCTGCGCAGTCGAGCATGGAGATTCGGCGAGATGGTGGGCCTTCCGTCAGCCTACCTTACACGCAACAAATTAATGTCGTGAGACCCTCACCCAAGGCAGCCATTCAGTTGCTCTCGCTTCAGACGTTGACATTACAATGAATTGTAGGGAGGGTCTAGGCTACAGTACATACATGTATCCGATGAGGGAGGGCAAAGATCGCCAGCAGAGTGTTACTTGTAGGAAGCTAGATCCACAGTAATATGTGAATCATCCTGAAATATTAACGCTAAAGCTATACTCATGGCAACGAGGCTGCGGGTGGACTACGCTGATCTTCATCCAATTCAATACCTTGTATGGCGAGTCTGGCTCGGAGTCATGATCGATAGGGCGCCATTGAGGTGAACGTAGATAAGTGACTACATGTAGATACATACTTTGAGAAGCCTCGTCACAATGTCTAGTTTTTTTTCGGGCTAGCTGCTTTGCACGGTAGCCCTACCCAGGCCTGCCATCAGTGCCTGTAATTACTTGTAGCCGAGAATGACGGGAGGCCGATCAGTAAGGCTGTACTCCGTACAAGGTGTTTGATGGATGGTGGCTCCAGTAGGCTCTGATACCCTGTCGCACAATTGAGGACTGCTGCGGTCAATCCCTTTGACGGTCTTACATGTAAGGGAGCTTTCAGGCATAAACCCCACATTTATAAAATACAATCAAGTACATAATCACATGGATTTATCGTGCCTATTAACAAAGAATAGAAAGTAATACATTATAACTTTGTATAAATTCGTAACTTTTATAATCATATAATTCGTACTGAATAACAAGTACCATTATTATAGGCTTAGCTCATTCGCTCACATCCTTCAATGTTGGGAGCGTCCTAAAAAGCTCCCTTAAGACCGTCAAAAGGATCGGCCGCGGCTCCACGAGGAATCACAAGTATGTATGGACGTATGGAGTAGATGGTGTTGTAAAGCGGGTGAGTGGGAATCAAACATCGGACTAGCCCCACGACCTCGGGCAATTTCACCAAAAAGGGCTCCTTCGCTAGCTGCAATACATAGGCCTGTTTTATCCATACTACAGCGGCTTTGCGACTATATTAAATCCTATTAGAACGATGACTATATGCTAGCTACATGTAGCCTTGTAAATTACAGTTTGATACTTTATTTGAATCAAGGGTGTCTCTGCTCGGCCATTATGAACCTGTTCACTCCAAGGGTACTATTTCACCGGCTACATGTACACACAAGCTGCTCGTAAGTACGATGGCGCTCCGCATGGCAAGTGAGACATGATCGCTGCCTAGACAGCGCAGGATTCCCGACACAATCCTACTTGTCCGACAACGGATTACTCACCAATGTCCCGGCAGTCGCTGCCCCGACACTCAGTGACAACTCAGACAGATACAACTACATGTTACTCGCGTGCATCGTCCACAAGCTCGACTCTAGATGCCCAGAAACTCTACAACGCTTCTCACAGCCTGCTCATCGCCCTCTTCATCCACGCCCTTCGACCCTGAAAATCCAACCAGCCAAACATTGTCCCCCGTATCAACAAGCACATTCGAAGGCTTGCCATCCCCCCAGCCCACACCAACGCTACGAGCCCTCTCCACCGTGTTGCGTATCTGCTCTGCCCACCTTCGTCTCCTCTCCACCGAGATCAAAGTCAGATCAACCTCTTGTAGAGTTTCCCCTTCGATCCATTCGCGCAGGAGACCAATGATAGCGTCCGAGTCCGCGTGCTTGATATATCCAAGCAATCTCGGCACATGAACCGTCTCTGCCTTCAACAGTGTCTGGAGGCAGATAAGTTCTCGCTCAAGGCGTCGGTCTGCGAGCCCAGATCTTTTTGCCTTGCATAGCACATTCTCGCCATCAACGTTCGCTCGGCAGACCATATTAAGCCCGCTGAGAAGGATGTCCTGGACGATGATATCCTTGGACGAGTAGAGCGGAAGTCGGCTATCTGGTTGAAAGGCACTCTCGAATGAACTATCGGGAACGCTATTGGCAACCGATACTGCCTCGTCAGGTCCTATCGGAAAGATGGCGGGTTTTCCTCCGATAGTCTGGAGACGGAAATCAAGCACATCTGGATATAAATGGGCGTGCAAGTCCAGATTTGTGGCCATGTGACGCATAGGTGGCGCTATGTTAGAGAAAGTAGGTTCGCCAATAGCAAGGATGATGTGCAATATTTGATCTTCCAAATCTTCGTATACCTCGTCGGGAGCAATGACGGCCTCGTTCAGTAGATGAATCAGTCGATTCTCGCTGGGTGTGTCGAGGGAGGTTTTGTCACAAGAGGGAGAACTGGTGAAAACGGATACTTTGAATCGCTTGAAATTGATGTCGAATGTGATGTCAGCATCTTTATCGGCCCCGGCGTTGATTTGCAACACCCTGATGCCGTTGAATTGACTCATGCCTCATAGCTGCGGTGAAGGAGGAGGGTCGTTGGTGAGAGACTTCGCAGGGGGGGGTCACCGCCAACTTATGCACGGTACTTGGTGAAACTTCGCGATAGCAACGTGAATCATGGCTCATCGCGGCTGGAAAAGAATCTGACGGCCGGGTTCTAACATGATAGAAATTACTGATATGATCCATTCGAGCGCGCAAGGAATGATCAAAGTCGATATTCAGTGAGTCCTGCTATTTTCAAGCATCGGTTTTGCCATTCGCATGTTTTTCTTCTGTCAGTAGGCTCATTGGTGGCTTACATGTTGTTGGCGAGCTATTTGGTGCACTGCTTGGTGTATTACCTAGTGTACCGCTTGGTGTATTACCTGGTGTCCTGCTTGGTGTACTGCTTGGTGTACTGCTGGCAGCGCTACTGTGGACTGGGCTGTTGCTATAAGAATTGGTCACGTATGGCGTGTAAATGGTAAAATCAATCGTGCAATGCAGGACTCTATTCAATACAAGAATAGGCTATTGGAAACTTTCAACGCTGTCTTGTCTAGGGCATGATGCTGCCAAAGCCCTCCTCAACATGTCCCTCCAATTCGTCTGCGGCCGCCGTCCTTGGTTTTCGTCTACCAACATTGAAGATAGTCTCAGCTCGACTGCTCCCCCTTCTTGGTGCCAACGCCTCGACGGCTCCACTGATGAGAAAGCTTCTGCTTTGGATCCCGCTGCTTTTCCTCCCAGAGACGTTTCGTCAAGAACTTGTATATATACTCGTCCGCGTTATGGAAAGAAATGGAGTGGTCACTGTCGGTAAAGGCCATCATGCTGAACTTGTCTGGCGACAGGCCTCCCTTGACCAAAAGGTCGACAAGGATTGCCGAATTCTGGTAGTGAACGTTGTCATCGCCGGTTCCATGCATGAGGGCGAAACCTCCGCTTGCATTCTTGAATCCGGTCACATCATGCACAGCGCTTCTGTTGTAGCCTTTGGCGTTCGTGGCCATCGTCTTCATGTAGCGCTCCGTGTACGTGGAATCGTAGAGTTTCCAGTCCGTCACAGGCGCCGTGCTCAAGCCCAAAGCAAACATGCCCGAGTTGGCCTCCATCGTCTTGGCTGCCAGGTATCCTCCATACGACCAGCCCCAAATGGCAAACTTGTCCTTGTCTAGGGGGAGGTTTCGTAAGAGAATTTGCTGGGCGGCCCATATCTGATCTTCTACCTCAAGCTCACCCAATTTCTCGGTCACGGGGCATCGAAATTTGCGACCTTGGAAGCCCGTGCCGCGATTGTCGACGGTGTAGACGGCATATCTCAGTTCCGGATCCGAGGACAGGAACGCTTCCCACCCGTGCGGCTGAAACTTCTTGACCACAGATTGCGATCCGGGGCCCCCGTACGGAGTGAAGAGAACGGGGGTGTCCAACTCCGACTCGGGGTTGAAATTGAAATAGGGTGGCAGTTGCTGCATGACGTTGAGCGAGTAGCCGTCAGGATGCCAGAGCTCAAAGTAGGTGATGTTGGGCAGAGCGTAGTCGTCAAGTTCATTTATAAATTTCGCGTTTGACGTCAACGTGCGGATGGGCTTGCTCGTGTCGTCGGTGGCATAGAGCTCTTGATATGGCACGTCGGGGCCGGCATATGTCAAAGCGTAAAAGCCACCACCGTCGGAGAATGATGCGGACCAAACGGCCGGGACCGTCACGTCCACCAGAGGAGTAGACTCTCTGCTTCGCATAGACACTTTGTACAGGTGCCTCTCGGTGCTGTGCCGCGTCGTGGCGGTGTAGTAAACGAGGCCTTGATCTGCATCGACATGGTTGATTTCGGTTACCTCCCACTCGCCGTTTGTGAGTAGGAAGGGCCCGCTCAGGCCATCGACCGGGAAAAGATAGATGTGCATCCAGTGGGTGATGTCCGAAAGGTCGACATACCAGGTGCGGTCTCCTTCTCCCGGTAGGCGGCCGACGTATTCGATGGCCTTGGTGTTGTCCAGCCAGCAATCAACCGCGTCACGCTCCCGAACAATCCGGCTGGTACGTTCGTTTGGGTTGACCAGGACATGCTTTGATATATCCTGCACGCGGTTGAAGGCGCGATACAAGAGTGCTGATGAGCCGTTGGTAACCCAGGCGACTTCTCCCACTATGAGATCTTCGGGGGGAAACGCCGTGATGGGCATCTCGAATTGCTTTCGAGTCGAAAGGTCCACCAAGCTTAGATGGACCGTCGGGTTCGGGGTGCCGACCTTGGGATATCGTAGTTTCAGCTCTCTTGGATAGGGCGGGGATTTCTTCCCGTCATTCATGTAGTACGGAATCGTAACGGTTTCCACTTCAGTCTCGTTGAAGCTCAAGAAGGCCAGGTATTTTGCATCGGGAGAGAACCACATGGCGGACCGATCGGTCAGTGTCTCTTCCTCATACACCCAGGCGGGTACGGCGTTGAACATGTCTGGACCGCCGTTGGAGGTGATTTGGTGCACGCCACCATCAGCAAAATGCAAGAATAGGTTGTTGCCGCGGACAAACGCGATAGTATTCCCTATTGGCGAGAATTGGGCCAGCTGAATATCTCCGATCTGGTCCGCGACCAAGGCGGTGCTTTTCCCGCTGGCAACGTCGACAATGAAGTAGTCGGCAGAATACGAGTGACGATATCGCTTTGTTGCGTTGGCTGCTACAAGCACGGCACCCTGATCGGGGCGGATCCAATAATCCTTGACGTCTTCGGGCAGATCCTTCCGGTACACGAGGACGGTAACGTTGGCCGAGACGATATCTTCGAGCACGATATTGCCATCCCGGTCCCTGTGGACGAACTGACCATCGCTGGCCGAAGTTGACGAAGACCATCGAGGGAAGAATTCAGGAGAGGGTCTCAGGCTGGGACTCGGCGTCGTCTCATTATACCTCAACAGTCGACCGCCAGGTTTGCCCAGAGGCTGGTGAGGGATCCGCGGAGGATCAATGGAGTAACATAGGAGAGGGGACAGCGCCAGCCATGCTGCGAGAATGGTAGCAGGCGTGATAAGCATGTTGATTCGATATTGATGATGAACGAGTGATGTAAAGGTTCCCAGAAAGGCCCTGAGCGATGGTGGCGGACTGAGTGTCAGCTGGGTGGAAGGGAAGTGAGCCGCTGATGATGGATTGACCCGTCTTGCCAGGTATGATGGGTCTGGTACCTCAAGGTCGCCCGAGCCTTCCAGGTTTGGCCCGTTCACATTGCAATTGGCAATTGATGCCTCGCTGGCGAAGTGAAAGAGACAGAGAGAGAGAGAGCGGGGGAGCCAAGGCATGAAGAAGCGGCATCAACCCCGAAAGGCAGCTTCAACTGGAGCCTACGCAGGTTACAGGTCAGGTCCGTGACGCAGTTGTCGGGCTGCAGATGTTCATCACGGGGAGTTACACCAGCTCATTGTTTCCCGCCGTGGCTGCATTGACCAATGATGCCACCGGAAGCACCTTGCCAGCAACAGCACGTACATACACAGGCAGCTAGTGCAACCCATCGCTTATCGGCGGTTTCTTGCCCAGTGTCGCCTGAACCGAGGTGTGGTTGATAGCTTATGATTGGAAGTGTCCAGAGCGCATGTACGAAACACAGCTCACCCCAACTTTCGTCGTTGGCAATGCTTTGTGATCATGTACACGTAGCAAAGAGAGAATCTTGATGATGACACCAGCCGCACGTCTTCATCCATTTCCATGACGCTCATACCGCATTCAACCAAGTCGCCAAAAGCAGTCCAACACCCGCTGTGCGAGCCAGTCGTCCCAGCACACCACCAGTCGTGGCACCGCTCTCATCGCCTCCGCCCGTGGCCGTGCCCGGCAGTCCACTCGTGGCCAAGACCTTCTTGCCGGTAGGGTATCTAATATTATAAACAGGGTTATTCTTCAAGGCGGAATTATTGCCCAGCGTATGTGCGCAGCTGGGCTGGTTTGCGTCGGGCCACTTCAGGGTACACTCCTCGTTGACGCCCATGGTACAGATCGAGTCTGCAATGTTGTACAACTCGTAATTCTTGGCCACCCAGCTATGCGACTGCTTCAAACACGAAGACAGAAAGTTCATGCTATTGGCTGCGCTAAAGGGCAGACCGCCACTCTGCGTGTGAATCAAATCACTGCACTTGGAGGCCTTGACAGTCTCAAATTGCATCCCTATGGCGCCGCCGGCCGTTGGCTTTTCGGTCGCTGAGTAGCCCGTGTAGAGGTAATTCCAGGCATCGTAGCTCATATCATAGGCGCCGCCTGATTGATCGATGCGCAAGAGGTACAGCTGACGGTCGCCGTACGTGACGGACACGCAGATGTTGTCGCAATCGACGGACTGGGGCCAGTATGCGATCCGGTTCGTGTTGATCTTGCAGCCCAGCACGCCGATGGAGGACGAGTAACTATCGTGAGGCGTTGCGCCGATCGCGTCGCTTCTCCGTGATGGACTGGCGATTGTAGTCGTTGCGATGGTAAGGAGCTGTAGTGCCACCGAGGCGAGATTCGACATCTTCCTCGAACCGTGGTGGGCTTTGCGATGGAACGAGAGGAATCAGCGGCGACCGCTGGGCGAAAATAACATGCTAAAAAAAACTTGTTCAAAAGAGTGACGGTGAGCGATTGATCAGAGATTGACCATTGCATCTGCTGCAAAGGCTGAAAAGCCCCATGGAGGGAGAGAATGGCAAAGCGCGTCGCAAAAGGTCCAGGATGACTGACGATGCTCGGACTTGCAGAGAAAAGCATGCGGCAATTTGGACACCCCTTACCGTTACTAAGCCACTTCAGCTGTGCCGTAAGAGGAAAAGCCCCCTGGCCCTACATTAACCTTGAATGAATACCCCGAATTTAGGAGTCCATCGTCCTCCGCAGGCCCAAGTTTAGCGTCCGTACGTGCCCAATACGCTTTGAAGGTAATTACGAGCAGCGCACTGACGTACCTACATTTAGAGTCTGACACCGACAGCGGCATGTCAACTTTGAAGACGCTTCCATCTCCCGCATCGACAGCCATGTAGGAAGCCCGCCTCAAGATGTGATTCGACTCACCAGGGTCCGACCACCTGTTGATGAATGACTAACAGATCCAAGTGGAAGGCAATGGAAGAGATCCTTCATCGGACCCCACACATGCCGTCGCCGATGTCTGTTGCAAGCATATACGGAGTACGAGCCGTAGCATCGCCATCCTCTCGTCTCACACACTACCTGTATCTGCTCTTTTAGTATACTACCGTCAGGCACCACCCATCACGCAGAGTCAAAGCATCTCAACCATGACGGCTATCACGACTTCCCAAAACTCAACACGGCTCACATTCCAGTACGACTCGAAGCTGTTGAGGCTAGAAACCAAAGTGGCAGCAGTCTTTCCCTTCACAGACCTTGAGCAGGAGAGTCAGCAAATCTTTAAAAATGCCAATGAGCAAGACCATGTCATTGTGACACAAGAAACCATCTTCCATCCCCAAGGCGGGGGCCAGCCATCCGACGAAGGCACCATAGAACCAGTCACACCAGACGGCACCGTGTTCGACGTCCGTGCTGTGCGAATGGATCCCGTTCACCAAGGCCGAGTCTTGCACCTCGGCCGTTTCAAGCGCACCGACGACCAAGAAACTGCTGACCCCAACATCCGCCAAGACGACAGCGTCTGCCAGGTCGTCGACGCCGAGAAACGACTCCTCTACTCCCGTCTACACACTGCCGGCCACGTGCTTGGCTCTGCCGTCCGCAGCCTCTTGGAGTCGGAGATCCCCGGGTTCGACGAGCTCAAGGCCTCGCATTTTCCCGACAGCGCTTCGTGCGAGTTCCAGGGCAGCATAGAAGGCAGATGGAAACACCCCATCCAGGCCCGGGTGAACGAGTTCATCTCGAGGAAAATGCCGGTGGAAATCGACTTTTGGACCGAAGACGACTTTCGCCGTGAAGGGCTGGAGAAGCTGATGCCGGACAGACGGCTTCTCGGACCCGGAGAGGATAGGTTCCGCATCGTTCGCATCGTCGGCGCGGAAGTGTATCCCTGCGGTGGCACGCATGTCGACACGACGGATCTGTGTGGCGACACGGTCGTCAAGAAGATTTCGAGGAGCAAGGGCATCAGCCGCGTGAGCTATACTGTGAAATGATGATGCTGACAAAAGTACGGTTTCGATTTTATTTAGAAATAGACTGTGCTTGACCTTGCCAATCTAGAGTTCCCCGTCACGGCAACAACATATTGCAAGTCGTGAATGATTCCCTTTCGAAACTTCAAAGATCAACCTTCACAGCCACCATGCTTTTCGATACGAACCCCGTGACGAACAGCCAAGCCCTCCGACGCCCTCCCTCCTTTGCCGGATCAATGGCCACCAAGACCGCACCACTCGCACTCCGGATCCTCTTGCCATCATCCTCAAACAGCAGGGTCGTGTTCCAGGCCTTGCTCTGTCCGCGACTCGGCGCCGTTCTGTACACCGTGACCGGATCCCACGCCTCTGTCTCCCGTATCGTTCCAGCGAGCTTGTAGCCCTGCGCCACCCCAGGCAGGACGTAACAGCTGGCGTCGAAGTCGTCGGTGGCATACGGGTCTGCAAAATAGCTCGGATTGTCGATGATGAAGTCAAACTTGAGCGAATCCAAAATGCGAAGCTGTGTGGTTGCCGACGTGTCACAGAAGTGCAATGTTCCGCTCGCACAGCTGGCGACAAGGATCTCACCCGGGGTGCGACCATGGCCGATGCCATTGTTGTTGTGTACCTTGTCCAGTGCTACGGATGCTTCGACGCCTTTGGAATCGTCGCCGCCGCTGCGTGTGGAAAACTTGATGAAAACCGTATTGGTCCATTCGGCTTTCAAGTACAGGTCCTCGACTGTTCGCATAGGTCCCTCGGTGTAATGATGGTCATTGGTGACGAAGAAGGACGTTGGGGAGAGGGCAAAGACGTCGTTGGGCGTGGTAATGAGCGGATGCCAGACGGATCGAACATGCTGAACCTTGTCCGTGCCGAGAGTGTGATGGAAGATTTCTACGCGAGAATGAGACTTTGGGGCATTCTTGTCTGAGTTGATCCAATGTTCATGGTTCGGGACGTGGTTGATGGCAAAGATGTACACGGCTTTTCCCACAGCCAGGTCAGGGTCATCCAGGATGTCAATCCCGTGCGTTACGAACGGGCCTTTGAAGTTGGTGAATTGCAG
>JADHZA010000200.1:0-40424 GCA_018831705.1 Torrubiellomyces zombiae
GCTTTGAAAAGCGTTGAATTGATTGAATTGATATTTGAATGCGCCTTTTTGAGCCCATGTGTTACTATGTGAATTGTGTGGGCCGCTGTGGATGTGGGGGGGAGATAGAAAATCCGATCCTTGGTTAAGTAAGCTGTGCGAATAGAAAAATGCTGCTGTGCGAATAACAAGACTCAAGGCAAATACGGCAGCCAAAGGCACGGCAGCCAAAGGCACGGCAGCCAAAGGCACAGCAGCCAAAGGCACGGCAGCCAAAGGCACAGCAGCCAAAGGCACAGCAGCCAAAGGCTGTGGCTACCGTAGATAGCTATAGCCGCCGTAGATAGCTATTACCGTATAACAGCGGTTGTAGGCTAATAGATCAGAGCCCTCAACAGAGGTTCTAGCACGCAATAAAGACTACAGTAGCTATTAGCAATCGTAGTAGCTAATAGAAAGCACGCTACAATAGCTAAGGCCTTTGAATAGATAAGCACGGCGACAGGGAAAAAATAGCCAATAAAGTAGGAAGTTCTTAGCTAACCAGCGTTAATAGGTAAAGGCCGTATACAGCTGGTAGAGGAAGAACATCCTGCCTAACAGGCTATTGCGGCTAGGTCAGCTGACTCGCCGCTGTTCACTACCCCCACACTCTGTCTCAAAACACCCCCCGCCTACGTAGGTAATGAAGATAGTGGGCCTGACCTGTAGAGCATGTGGGCATTTCCGTGACGATGACGACGCCCTATTATTAGTACCACCCCCTACCCCAGGCCCGGAGATAATGATGAAACATCAAATGGGGTCGAACTCAGGATTCCGACCCACGGTTGCTAGCTAGAGTGCTGGCCCTTCCAGCGCATCGCACGCGCGGTTTGTCACAACTCACCGTCCCCAACCACCAAACGCATCGCATATACCAAGATGGGGTTCGCAACGATGCTGCATCTGCCTCAGGAGCTGCAACTACCGATTCTGGAGAGTCTCTCCCGATCTGACCTACTTTCGCTGTGTCTCGTGTCCAAGGGCCTCCACACAGTCGTAGAACCTGTCCTCTACTCCGAAGTCACATTGACATGGCGTGAGGACAGCCCGCCACCTGTCAGCCTGGTTTTGCGATCACTTCTCGAGAGACGGCAACTTTCAACTCACACAGAGCGTCTGGCCCTCAAAGGGAGGATGTTTACAACCCTCCATTGCTTTGGCGAGGTGCCGAAGCTTCCCGTGGAATCGCTACCTGAAAGTGCAGCAACCTCCTTCATACAATCCACCAACCTGCCGGGGGCGTCCAAAGACAACTGGATCGAAGAATTGAAGCTGGGAACAATAGATGCTGCCATAACCCTTCTTGTTGCGCTCCTTCCCAATTTGACCTCTCTGTACCTTGCGCCGAACTTCACCACGGAAAACAACGTTTTGGGAGAGCTACTCCGACACCAACTTTGCCAGGATCACCCAATCCATGGACAGCCCCCGTTGGTATCTCGATACCTGCGGCGCGTCGTATTTCTACCCCGACTAGGCACGAGGCGAGGATTGAAGCGCCAGAACTCACTTGACGTATTGCCGTTCTTCTACTTGCCCGACCTTGAGCATATCTCTGTCGCCATTGACAATCCCTTCAGCTTCGTCTGGCCAGGAAGTAGGCCAGAACCAACAAAAATCTCGTCGCTAAAGTTATACGGCATACGAGAGCATCTCTTACGGCACATCCTCGAGCCTCTTCAGAATCTAGAAACGCTAGACTGGCAATTTTTCCACGACGGAACTCTTGATCGGAGCCTAAGCGGCGACTGCATTGACCTGGACGCCGTCGCTGCGGCTCTAAATCGCGTTTCACGCACGGTAACCGACTTGAGAATTTCTGCTACTACCAGTGATGCAGCACCATCTATTAATCGAGATGCAGAGATGACGGTCCGAGGATCCCTGGCCGGGTTAGCCAAGTTCGACAAAGTCCGAAGGCTTCATATTCCATGGGTGTTTCTCATGGGATTCGAACCAGAGGAAAGAAGGAAGCTGCTCGAGTGTGTCCCTCGCAACGTCGAGACGATCACATTGACAGCAGACTTGGATGACACCGACTCGTGGAACTGGGATGCCGAAGGTCGAGACGGTGAATACGAGTACGGCGACAATGAGGATCCCAACGCACTGATCATGGCTATCATTGCGAGTCTCAAGGAACTCGATAGAAGCGTGTTTCCCAACCTGCGGGCTATGACGCTAGCTTGGACTGAAGAAGATGAGAGGACTTTGGATCAGGCGAGGGCGCTGCAAGCGCTTTCAAGCCATGTCGGAGTGAACGTGACTTGGAGTAAGGCAACAGTGTATCCATTTTACCGGACACTCGAGCAGAGTTAATGTATTTAGCGCCCAAAGTAATCTCGCAATGGACAGATCACATCAGTAGGCATCAGAGAGTGACGCAAGCTCTAACTCATTTCTCGTTGTAAAATATCCATGTCCTCGCCATTCCAAACATCCCATAGTTGATGACCAAGACTGTTTCCCTTAGGCAGCTTCAGGCGGTGTATGGTGTCCGAGGATACTGATAAATCCGGCCTTTGGCATTGTGTTTCCTCCATTCATTTTCTTCAAGTCGTAAGCTACGGGCTTGGTTCCTTGCTCGACGACGTCCACGTTTGCGTTCTTTGTGCACATGAACCAGTCGCATCCCCAATTCTGTGCACATCATCATCAGTCATTCTGCTCGTGCGCCGCACTTGATAGGTTGGCAGTACTCACATTCCTGGATTGGTCTGGGCCGCAAGGCTTTTTGACGCTGTACGTGTCCATGCCTTTGCTGTAAACGACCACGGCCATACGGGCCTTCTCAAAAGGGGGGAGGTTAAGTATTCTCTTCAACTGATAGTAATTGTGCATCGCGAGAATCTCAGCACAAGACCTATCATTGAAATGATCCACATCGTCGTTACCCAGGCTTTTCCAAGCTTCTCGACACTCGTTGAGTTGCTCGTGGACGGGGCTTTGATCCTTTGCGTTATCAATTTCGATCTCTCTCCCCTTCTGAGACGTGGTACTAATGATGTAGTTTCCAAACTGAAACACCGCTATGGCGTATGGCGTCCTGAGCGGATAGCCTGTAGCGGCGTCCCTGGGGCTATAAAGCACCAAGTTCTTCAGCATGTCCTTATGCGATTGTATGCCGAGGGCGACCAAGTTTCCCTCGCTCGCGTCGCTTTGATCTTTGTCAAAAACAAGGTAGGTCCCGAGGACGATCGAAACCTTCGATTCCTGATAATATTGTCTCATGTTGGGAGAGGCCTTTTCCTTCGCTGTCATTTTCGAGATGGCCAACGGAAAGTCGAACTTGTACTGCATATCGCCACTGCCGGGGTGTTCTTTTCGGAGGTCCATAGCAAGGAGAAGGTGGACAAAGCCCAGTAGGACCAAAAAGGTCAGTCGAGAAAAGAACGAAGCCATCTTGATCTCGGTGCTTCACAAGTTGTTGACCAGATATTTGCCTGCGATTCACCAAGAAATTGAAGTCTATGTCGCCAGAAAGCCGAGCCAAAAGAGCGGCAGCCGCCCTCTTTTATAGCCCGCCACGAACACTCCTCTACTGTATACATGCAGAGGAATCATGGCAGCCTAATTGCAGCCCCGGAGTTGTACTGACGCTCTCATTTGCTTCGAGGTGTCTTAAGGCTCCAGTGATATATAGATTGCTACAATTATGCTCCTTTGGCCCTCTTCAGGCTCCAGCGGCGCAGCTTTCCGAAACAAGTCATGGGAGCGCGAAACAGATTAATAGCGCCTGCCTTGTAAGGCTCAGGAAGAGATACCAGACACTGCAAGCTAAGCACGGTATGTACTGTATGCATATTGCCTTTTGCCCCAGACTGTCACGCCTGTTCCTTTTGTCAAAGAGGGTCCGACAATCCTTCCATGTATGTTGGTTAGGCGTCGAAATGGAACCGGGCTAAGCTTGAACGGGCTGCCAGTCACTTCGGGTGGCTGACGGAATGTTTACATATGCCCAACCAAAGGATGGACGGACCGTTTAGGATAAACCCGTCCACAGACATAACAAGTATACATGTAGGTTGAAGATTGAAGAAGCACGCAACCTCATATGCAGACTCGCTTCCTTATGCTTCTCTGTCGGTTCGTTTTCGGAGTTCGTTTCCGCGTGGCAGGCGATCGACGACTTCAATTTGGAAGTGCCAAGGGTGACGTCGCCTTGGTTCCACCGTAGTTGTCGACGCGCACCGGGGAAAGGGCGGAAGGGGGCACGGGGGGTCACGGACTGATCGTACATGTAGCCCGAGCAGCTCTCGCTCAACGCACCGCAGCCAAACCAAACCCTACATATTGATCTCGTAGGACGGCTCGTAGGATCGCAAACCGCACCTCGCAACCCCTGAGCGAGACTTGAACCGCACCCACGACGTGGATGAATCCATCGCCCCGATACTGACGTTTGGTCAGCTTCCACGAAGTATTTCGTGCATTCTTTGCAACAGGTAGGGATACGTTAAACCCTGTCTTGCTCCGTTTGTCAATGATCCGCTCATTATGTATGCAATTTAGAGCATTTGCTGCCTGCTTGAATCGGAGCCGGGTGCCTGCTAAGTGTCGCAATCCCGCATCTTCAATGCATCTTGACATAGAGTCCATGTCGTTTGTAGCACTCGTAGGCGCAGAGTATGCCTCAAAGTAGATGACGGTCTTTAATTGCTGGAAAGCAATTTATTTGCAACGCGCCTTAAATTCCAACCGGCAGGTAATTACTCCGCGCCGAGGGTGCGAATGGCATCCCCAGGTTAGCGAGAGCCAGGCAATTTACATGCGGCAGAATTTGATCCTGCTCGGAATAGGAAGTTTAGCACCTTCGCACCTTATATATTACTCCGTATTACCTGCTCCCTCAAGATCCACCTCTTTGTGACGGCTGTGACGCCTGGCCCCACAGACTCCAGCGAGGGCTTGTGCTGCGGCCGCCCCGGCCCACGGCTCCGAAGCCTCATGTTTCAAAAGACCGCCTTAAGGCCAAAAGGAACCTTGAATGCGAATTGAAACACCTACAAACCCATCAGCTACCCACTCAAGCCCTATATAAGGAGTATACTTAGTAGGCTGTAGCCAAGGGCTAGGGTCAAGACCCAGCCTATCACTATCACATTCCTGCCTGGAGTATGTACCTACATGTGTAGATTCAATGTTGAGATTGCTATCTTCGACGCATAACAGTACAGTATGTACATGTTCAGCACTTGCTCCTACCATGGGGCAATTTAGGATGAGAGTGACAATGTAAATAAATTAGAGGCTTGTGGTGTATACTATCAGAAACCCTGCCAGATTAATACAGCCATGCCTATCGCAAACGGACTATTGCGCCGAAGGCCGGTAGGTGCTGCATTCTTGCTGCTAGCAGTCGACCCCGTAGCAGTCCCTGCAGTCTCGGTGCCCTTGGCACGTGCAGGAGTAGTTGGCGAGAGGGAGGCGGACGAAGGCGACGATGGTTTGGGACACGAGTTCTTGTAGACAAACTGCTGGGGAGCGCCAGTGCAAGCCTTCGCAGACCCAGCGTCGTACGTGCCGTTCTTGTACATCCAGCAAGTGCCCGAGGCATAGGGCGAGTTGCTTGGGTTATGCGGGTTGAAAACGACGTAGCTGCAGGAATCGGCTTTCGCGCATTGGCTCAAGCAGTCCGGCGCGCCGCCACTCGCGGCACAGGTGTGGAAGCAGTCATCGGGCGCCGGGTAGCCGCAGACCGAAGCGACGGCCGAGGGTGAGGCGGTGGCCGCACACGCGCCCGAAGCGGTTGTTGCGCTCCCGCCAGCGCACACGGGCTTGCTGTAGACGGTTAAGCTGGTATTGCCGCAATCCGAACTGCCCTTCTTCGCATCGAAGCTTCGACCCGGGTACAGCCAGCAGGTGCCGGAGCCGGTGTAGGGGTTTCCGGCGGAGAAGATGACAAAGTCGCAGGGCGCGTTGGCGTTGCAGTAGTCCCAGCAGTGTGCTGTACTGTCGCTGGCGACGGCGAACTCTGGATCTGGTTTTTCGTAGTCGCAGAGACGGGCGATGACGGAAGCCGTGCAGCTTGATGCCGCGGCCGTCGTCGTGGTCGACGTAGCAGAGGCTTCCGTCGGTTGAGCAAGGACTGCCGACGCGCGCAACAGGGCGATGCAGAACAAGAAAGGAGTGGTGTTCATTGTAGGGAGCGTGAATCAGGAAATCAACGAGCCAAAAACGCGCAAAACAATAACTGATATCTACAAAAGATGAAAAAAACGTATCAGACTGGATGGGGGAGAAGACATCGCAAGAGCAACGCCCCTATTTTCTAATATTGTCACAAGCATTTGCGGACTGGAGGCCGATGTAATTTCCGCCGCGGGCCATTCGTACAAGTTTGGCGTCAAGTGATTGGCCTGCAGGTGATATTTTCCCTCTCGTATCCACCCCCAGATTGAGCCTTTTTTTTCTCGCCTATCCTCCTCCATCGCTTAGTGGTTCACGCCAAGAGTTGGCTTATGCAAGACCTATTCTCCGCCAGGGGTGGCCGCAACCTCTTGGCGTCAAGGTCATCAGGCTCTCGGAGAGCGTCACTCATACATCTTATACGGTATCCTCTCAACTTGGACGCGATCGCTGACCATACCACATTATCTCAGTGCGATGGAAGTTGTTCCGCCTGGACTCGATTGCCAGTGCTCTGGGGTCGCATTTTTCAGAACAGAGCCAGCCACCATTGCTACCGCCACTGGCGCCGGTGCTCGTGCTACTTCCCACGTGGCGATTTATAGTATGTATGCCGTCATCTAGGTACCCGTTGGTTGAGCGGGATGACTAAATTTTTATTGTTCTTCGAATGATTCCAGAACCGCTGCATCCAATCCCCGTCCTCCGAGATCACTTCTGACTCAGCCCGAAGGCGATTGACAACAAACTTCTAAACTAATGTCAAGTTGCATGCCCTAAATCGTCTGCTCTATTCCGCCACGGGCATCTGTGCTTTCTAAACTACTTTTGAGGGCGTTCATCTCGTCCTCAAGCTCATGATGTGAGCAATCTCGCCTCGCCGTTTCAAAATCTATCAAGGCCACTTCATGCCCCTCTCGTACAAGAAAATTGTGCTTGTTGATATCCCCAAGCTTGATACCCAGCTGATGCAGGCGGGCCAAGGCCTTCTTACAGCCGTCGAGATCCCTCGGTTCCGCAGACCTCGCGCCGCCCAACCACTCAGCGACGAAGCCGATGATGCGCCCGTTTGTACCCTCGGTGAGATGGCCGAGAAATTTGGGGCCGACGCCCTTATCGCAAATGCATCGATAAATCGCAGTCTCGGTTTCGATCCAGGCTATTTCCCAAGGCCAAACCGCGAGTTTCATGACCACGGGTCCGCCACCGTTGATTTTGGGGTGGGTTACAACGTGAACGCGCTGTTTCAAGCGGTCTTGACGTGAGAAATCCAGCTCATCAAGCTTGACATCATGCCAAGGGGATTCCACCCCGGCGAATAGGACTTTTTCGGTCCTCATGAAGGTAGCTGCGCCTGTATCGGGATCTCTGGCTACATGGCCGCTGTTCCAATCTCCAATTGGAAATGGGGGGAAGAGCTCGCCGAGTAAGATTGGCTCAAAGGTCCGGTCGTCCTCAAATCCGCAAAACGTGCCCGGCGCTGTGGAAACATACTTGACATGTCGTCCGTCCACCAGAAAGCGATAGTCGCTGTCGCCTGTATCATCCTCATCAACTAGACATGCGAGTAGCCGTACGTTGCTGTTCTTCTGCCGAGGGGTAGCCATTGCGGGAACGCAGTGCTGGAGATGGCGGGAACCGTTTGAGCTGCAGAGGTAAATAGCAACATCAATTGATACCAAGCTTGCGATCTTAAGTAGGCGTAGCTGGAGCTAAGAATAACAGGGTAGCGCCTTAGAGCGGCAAAAAAAGGTCAGGGGACGCCAATGAAATTCCTTTAATAGATCTTACCGGCAAATAATACGTCGTTTGTTGTTGCTGGGAAGGCAGCAGGCTAGAAATAACTCGCAGAGCGCTTGAAAGCAGCGAACATATCGATTGAGTGTCGGTTGCCGCCTTGGTGGGGGTGTAACGTAGGTGATTCGACTCCGGCGCTACGTAGGGCGAGCTGATTAGGCCCAAGCCCCCATATATGCAGGCATACTATCAGAGAATGCCGTAGCCTCCTGTACATTGAGCCATTAGGTCGCATTGACCTACATCAATAAGACCGGCATCACGCAGACATATGCCGAGGATTTAGCTATGCGAACCAATCATTATACCATCATTGCCGCGCGGTAAAGCAGAAGAGACAGCTCAGATTGTGATATCTAGGAGAAACTGAGGTATAAAGGTCGGAGACCAGATATCCAGATCCTATAAGCACATGAAATACACTTATCAAAAGTCAGCACGCAATTGATATCGCTCGAGTTTAGCTCTGTCTAAACATTCAAGTCGTCGTTCCTGAGTACGTCTAAATCTGGTTTCCGAAAAGCCTGCAAACGTCATGGTTACTAACTTGAAAGTTGGTGCCCAGGTCATATTGCCCCTGAGCCATACCGAAACCTGGGACAATGTGCGTTCAAACTTACCGCAAATATACCTGCGGATGCAAAAAGCCGGAGGAGTTCAAGCAATGCGCTTCGCGTCAGGGCACAAACGTCAAATGCACCCCCGTGAGGAAGGAGAACCTTCCCGATTCAGCTCACATGTGTAGCAAGCACATGGTGAAGCCGGGAAAGGATGAAATGCATCGCTAAGGCTGAAGATGAGCTATGCATCAATAGGACAGCTCCGATACGAACTTAGGATGTACCGACGAATACGTCAAACTGAGTGATGATAGCAAGATGCGATGGAAGTGAGAATTCTAGGCAGGACGATGAATTGAAGCAGGAGGCGCTTTGCTTGGACGTGAATTGAAGACACTCAAGAGATGCATCGTGATCGCAACTAGCGACTTTCCTGATCTCCGTTCGGTTTGACGTGGAAATATCTGCCAGGTATATTCGGCGTCTCCTTCACCGGCCCATACCTTGCCATGTGCTCCGATATTCCTCTTCTTGTATATTTGGTCCTGAAATGCCTCGATGTCTCTTCTATCTCGTCCTTGCAGCCAAGGCAAAAGTATCCCCAGTCCGCTTGTCGGCCAAAGTCGATGAGACAAGGTGCAGTAATGATGGCCATGAATCGGAGAGGTTCTCTAGTGGTCTTATCTGTCTTTGGAAGACTACAGCTCGCCAGGTTTCGGATCACTGCTCCGCGATCGAAGAGTTGAAGCCGTTTCCGCGCCAAGTTGCCCCCTTTACTGGCCCAGGCGGTGCAATATTGCCCGGGTAGGCTTTGTATGTTTGGGATGTTCGCGGTTCGTAGGTATTGACGACTGCTGGTAGCCTTGCGCCGCTGTGTCTTGTCGTAAGCGAAGAGGCTCGAAGCGCGTCCGACGGTGAGGGGAAAGTAATCCAGCCGCTGAGTGAAGCAGAAGTAGCACACTCTTCGGCAGTCGATCAAATAAAGATGGTCGCCAAAGCGCTCGCACGTGGAGCACGTGAATGTGCTTAGTGTTTTGTACAACAGATTGCAATCGAATGCAACTGCCTTGACACTGAGAATCGCGCGGATGATGTTGGGACAATGCTTGATGATGGCGGCGTACTGTGGTATGGAGTCAACGATCTCCGTCGCGCGGCGGTTGACGCGACGGAAAACAGTCAGCGACGGGATATCCAGATACAGCAGAACTCTCACAAGAAGCTCTGCTGGAAGCTGATCGAGTCGACCGGCGGAGTGAGAGGCGGGAATGGCCCTTTCAGCGCTCCGCACATTGTCGAGCGGACATCGTGTTACCAGCTGCGCATCATCCAGAGTGTTATCGCAAATATTTTGCTTCCTGTAGGTCACACAATCTGGCCGATCAGGGCTTATCATCTGAGAAGCGGTGCACCGCGAATCAAATACGTGTCTGTTGTCGCAAAAACAGCAAAGTTCCATGCCGACCTGGAGGGACCTGCCGCCGATTTAGTTGAGTCCAAAAGTGAGCTTGCTAAGTCCGCGTTATCTGATAAACGCCTAAGCCGAAATGTGGAGACCAAGACATTGCTACATGTAATTACGGAGTATTATGTATGTACCCAGTCAGAGACTCAGAGCTGTGTCGCCCCTCATTCAGTTCAGCGGGTTTTCTGTCCAGCAGCCATTGGCTGCTCAGGTCTCCCTCCGAGAGGAGCGCAAGACGTCCTCAGGTTGTAAGCCAAAGGGGTAGGCAGCACCTCCAAGTATACCTTCATTCCATCTTTCCATCAACAATTAGACCACGGTCTTGTTGGGCAACGAGATTGTTGCTGGTGTGTAACAATCGAGTATCCAAGCGAAGCAGTGTCAACAGTCTGCTACGGCCCTTCATACATGCACCAACAGCCGTCATCTTCCGACATCAGAGAGGATGACAAGCACTTCGAAAGCTCGATCCATCCCACAGTCATCCATTCTCACGCACGTTCAAGCATCCGATGCTGAGAGATTGATCAGAGACTGTGACTTTCCTGCTATGCAAGACAATCCCCTTCGTCAAATCATGTTTCCCACATCCTGCCAGGAGACCTGGGAAAGCGAGATCCGGTGGATGACGGATAGTTTAAGACACACTTTGGAAAAAGAAAGCACCAACTACCGCAAAGGATGCACAGGAAACGGAAGTCCTGTAGGATTCGCTGGCTGTACTATCCACCCTGGTGTTACAGCTGAAGGGAGCAACAGTCAGCGGCCGGTGCTGGCCGAGGAGACTATCCCAGATCCCGAGAGTCTAGCTGTGGATAGCTGGCTAGAAGTCTCTAAGAAACTTAGAGAAGAGAGAACGCGGGTATTACATGGCAAGGAAAACATTTGGCGTAAGAATGCCCTTTGTCTGGTGTGATCTTCTCTAACCACTTCTTCATGTTTGTAGGTCTCGTCATGATTTCTGTACATCCGGCATATCAGCGTCTCGGGGTTGGCTCTATTCTCATGCGCTGGGCTTGCGAAGAAGCTGATCGAGATGATAGGGAAGGCTTTATCATGGCTTCCCCAGCGGCAGTTCGATTATATCGAAAATTCGGTTTCGAGAAAGTTGGCGAGGTGAAAACAGAAAATGGCGTATTTAAAAGCATGGTCAGGAAGGCGAAAAGCAAAGCAGGAGGCACCGTATTTCAATGATGTGTTATAAGGCCTTACATGTACAATTCACTATAATCCGTCTTCCTGAGCATGCTGGGATTGGCAAACTTATTTATCCAAACTTGATTCAGGCTGGTATCCTGTATCTGTACAAAGTTTTACGATCTAAAGAGAAAAGTCCACACCAGTGATCTGACACAGTCTAAGCATGATCTATTGCTTGTTCCAGCCTTGCCAGCGACCGGTGACGTTGAACCCTTTAGGCGACCATCGCACTCAAGATCCCTTTGAAAGAATGTCTGCGAGCTTGAGGCCCATCATATAAGTCGGGACTGTAGTCCAAGCCGCGGGCGTGCGAGGGAAAACGGATGCATCAACCACCCGAAGCCCATTAACACCCTGAACCCGGAACTTGGAGTCAACGCAAGCATCACGGTCTCCGGCAGGACCCATGCGGCATGTGCCGGAGCAGTGGTGACCAAATGCATGGTCCCGGACGAACTGGGCAGGATCGTTGGTGCCGCCCTTAGGCAGGACGTACTTAAGAGGTCCCACTGGAGCAGACGTGTTGCCGTGAATTCGTTCCAAGAGCCTGTACCCTTCGCCCATGGCCTCAGAGTCCCTCTTTCCAGCTTCCCCAGTGAAGAAGTTGAAGTCAATGAAGGGGGTGTCGCGAGGATCACGGGATCGCAATGTCACGCTGCCCCTGGAATTGTTTCCGGGCCCGGGCATCTGGAGAATCGTGGAAGAGATGGCTCCAGGAAGGTTCGGCGGGTGCTCGGCGCCAGGGTAGTAGCCAGAGAAATACAGCGCTGAGTCCTCATACAGGAACAAGTCAGGGTACTCGTCGTAGCTCTTGGACGACCTGTACGTCATGGCACCTGCTGAAGCTGCCTCGCCGTAGGGGCCTGTACCGCTATGCAGCCATTCCTGAAAGCACGGGTCATTGTCGTCCAGCTTGTAGGTACAGTTCTTATTGTAGTTGTCCCAGGGAACAGCAGCTTCGGCAATAACAGCGACCTCGTAGTTGTCCTGCAAGAAAGATCCCTATGGATATCCATCAGTTGAGGTCGAAGCAGGAGGAGGCGAAATTGGACGTACCACTGCCGGGATATCAGCGATGACAGGGATGGATAGGTGTTCCAACTCTTTTTTCGGGCCGATTCCACTGAGCTTCAGAATCTGGGGGGTGTTGAAGGCACCGCCGGCAATGATGACCTCTTTTGTTGCTTTCACCGTCTTGATTTCTCCTGTCTTCTTCGCATCGTAGCGTTGGTCGGCAGCGTATAGTGCCTCTCCAACCATGTATTCGACGCCGTAAGCTTTTGGCTGTTTCCCATGATGATCAAACAAAACTCGAGTGACGAGTGACCTTGTTGATAGCGTCAAAGGATATTGTTGGCAACCATCGTCTTTCTTGGCGTTGATGGTGTCTACAACCCAATCGCGAGCACTGGAGCGGCGCTTCATGTTGGTGACAGCAGGAGTCATCATGAAAACTGATGGCTCATATTCGCCTGGTGGATAAGGGTCTCGTAGCAGAAGTTTTTCCAAGTCTTTAGGGGTTGCCGGAAGTTTTCCCTCAACTTGGCGTACAGCCTGGGAGAAGTGCTCCACCTTGCCGGGGGATTCCATGATGTAACTGAGGTTATTGCGAGAAGTCTAGCCAACATCAGTCTCGAAGAAGGAAGAACATGCAAGCAGCCATGATAGCTTACATGAATCGGCCCATAGAAGCCATGGCCTTTCGTGCCTTCAGGAAGATAGTCGCAATGTTCGAGCTCAAGTAGATACTTCCGCATGGCTTCGCCTCGGAAGGAATCGTCTCCTGTGAGGTTCGCAATGTAGTCCCACTATCGATCGCGCTTTAGTCTTGAGCTTGTCAATGCATCCAGAATAGTTGGGCTCACCTCGTGGTTAGGAGGCGGACCCAGATTCATGGCGTTAATCTGGGTGCTTCCGCCAACAGTGGCGCCTCGTGGATAGACGATGCCCAAGCTGATGATGGCGATGTTCCTGTTAGAGAATATCTTTTTGCGGGAGCTGACATTCGCGAATCGATATTGACTTACGGCTTCGCGCCAGCGGGCGGGTTGGGGCCGACGTGAAAGGAGCCGTTGGTTGTTCTGTAGGTGAAGTTTGGATCTTTCTTGGCTTGAACGTCATCATTTGCGTAATGCTGGACCCAAAAATGCCATGATGTGTTGGTTGACGCAGTAGCCGCGTTGTGGCTTTCATAGAGATCGAGACAAATCAACTTTGCTATCCTCTTAGCGACAGGGAGGCTTGACTTACAAAGCTGGTATCTGTTGATTGAGGTCTTGTCCTCCATCATTGCCGGCTTCCAGAAGGAAAACAGAATGACCCTTTTGGGCCAACGAGGCACTGATCAACGTAAAGAGTTAGAAAACGGATGTATGTTAAGATGAGCATAATACATGTACTTACGCCAAAGCACCACCACCGGCGCCCGATCCCACAACAACATATTCGTATTCCGTCTGGTTGGAAGATGACCCAGGTATCGTGGCCGCCAAGGCTGGCGCCAGTAAGTTTAGAATTCCAATGGTGTACTTCATCTTGTTTGATTAATAGGGATGGATGATTCAAATTCAGATCACGGTGACGAAAAGCGAGCCAGTCACTCTACTTATAGCTTATTTGCTTTCGCTGTGGCAGTGTTCAATGATTTAGCTTGATCAGCCTGTTGAAACGTCCCGGAAACACCGACAGGTCTTCTGGTCACAGGCATTCTTGAAACTGCCACGCCTTCATAAGCCGGAGCTAGCGGGCTTACAAGGATGTTATGTGCGATCCGAATCCAGATTGGGCTCGTGATGCCATATGAGGTGATGACGAGTCAAAAGGCAATGTTGTGCTATGACCGAGTACACGTGGGCATAATAGTCCAGAGCAATGCGAGGATGAAATTGGATAGTAAAATTAAGTCCGATACGTGCGTACTGTAAACCTACATCATTTTGAGATACTCCGCACATGCCTTTCCCTTTGCTGTCGACTCTTCCTCATTGTGCATGGTCTTTGCGAGTTCAGAAATAGGCAACTGGGGTCTGCCAAGGCAAATCTGGCTTACTACTACAACGTGCTTCTCCGAGGGCGCGTACTGTGCGCCGGCATACCTTAACATTCTGATTGCTAAAGCTTCCGTTCTGGGATGCGGAAATGTGATTTGTAATAGGATAAGGGAGATCTTCCGCTTGTAGATCACCGGCATTAATGTTTACTGGGGTCCAAGGTGGAGGGTTTCCGATCGCTTCGTTTGAGATTGTGTTTACATGTACCATGAAGTAATGCTACCTAAATGCAAGGCCCCCGAATGCTACGGGCGAACAGATGGCCCGGGACACTGCCGACCCCCCGAGACCAATTTCCACTTTGGGCAATCGGTTTTCGAGCTGTCTATGTTCGGAGTCGGCGTTCGCTACCCGTCCCATTACTTTTTAGTTGGGTCGGAGCCAACGGGTACGGCTCGTTTGGAGCGGCGTTCCGTTAGTATTACCCGGCCTACGGGGCTTGTTATAGGTGGACGGGCGACGAGGAGCTTGCATCCTGAGTGCCAGCCAATTTCAGCGCACTCTTTTCGCTCAATAGAGTGCTTTGAAAACAGTTCTGACCTTTTTAATACGGTATGGTAGGATCTCGAGCTGTTTTTTAGTCATATTGAAAGCTTTTCACATCATCTCGTCGCATTCTACTAGGAACAAGAAATTTACCGTGCCAAAGTACCTTTCATGATCAATATCGCTTTCTCAGAACGCCGCATAACCCGCAACGTGTGCAAAGAACAGCTAACATGCCGCATCGACATTAACCATCTTTCAGTAGAATTTGTAAGCCCAACGCCGATCGGGTCAAGAAGTTTCAGCCCCTCCAAACGTAGTACATGTATCGGGATTAACGAATAATGTGTTGGTCTTTGATTGTACGAGAAGAAGAGCTTGAGCATTTAATGTTCTCGACGTCATGTTTGTCAGCCAGCCTTGTGGAGTCATTGCGAGCCTTGTACAGCTGTCGAGCCCTATTTTTATTGTTCTCGAAGCGACGTTGCGATAGAACGAGAAGTTTCACTTGTTCTCTAGGGTAAGGGATTGGAAACGGAAGTTGTACAGGTATATGCGGTTTCTGCTGCGTGGCTGCCTCCGTGTGTGGCTTACGCTGTCTTTATGTATGCGGCTTGCGCTGCCCCTGTGGGTGGCTTGCGCTGCCTCTGTGTGCGCGCGTGTGTGTGGCTTTGTGTGTGCGGCTTGAGTGCGCGCGTGTCAGTGCTGTGGTTAGGTGAGGCGAGTAGCGACAGGGGGGACCGTGCGAATAACAAGGCTCATAATTTAGAGGATCATCGGCAACGTTGCCTACCTGTACCCAATTGTGTTGGTTACCCACCCCCTTCCTTCACTTCAAACACCCTGCTGTTGGCAGCTGTCTGCGCCTAATTAGAAAAGAATGGTGACATTGGTCGTGCTGTCAGCATTGGGCCCGTTCTCGTTCATCCTCGAATTCTCCGGGTGTCATTCATGTTGCATGGGTCCCGTTGATAGGAGCTTGGGCCTCGTGTGTAATGTTACTGAGCCAGAGATTGTGAGGAAGATACATACTCATTTATGACCGTAATGCTCCCACATCTCAGTACCTGCTCATTCTATAGTGGCAGGGTAGATTCCAGTTCGCCGGGCTTGATCTTCTCCCAGGCCTGACACGAACTCTCCTTCTCTCATCAACTTGCTTCGATCTCTCATCTTCGGACTGCTGTCTCGATGCCTTCACTATTTGCTCGGTGTTTAGCTTTGCTGGTTTCCCTGCACGTCGTCGTGAGCAATGCTTTTCACCTCTCATCCCGGGGAGCCGTAAGCCCGAGAGCGGCACCTCCGGCAGTTGCTTACAGCATGAGTAGAGAGGGCGGCTCCGTGAATGCCGTTTACTTCACCAACTGGTACGTGACCTCAATCCTACGAAGCGATTGCCACCAGCGCTGAAATTATGGCTTCGCAGGGGCACGGATGCCAGCAGGTACCACCCAGCTGACCTACCAGCTTCCCAGCTTTCCCACGTCATGTATGCCTTCATGAAGCTCGGGGCGGATGGCACCGTGTAAGCTCGCAAGGTTACCATGCATGCGGTATTATTAACGGGCACATTGCTGATTAATAGCGCCTAGTTTCTCTGGTAATACCTACGCCGACCTCGAGAGATACTACCCCGGTGACTGTTTGTCTAATTTACCCGTCTCCATTCTGCAGCCCACTATCGCTAAAACTTATTTCGCTAACTTTGCCAAATAGCCAGGAATGATACGGGTAAGAACGCTTATGGTTGCGCCAAGCAGCTCTACCTGGTCAAAAAAAAGAATCGGAACCTCAAGACTATATTGTCTATTGGTGGCGGGACTTGGTCGACCAATTTTTCGGCAGCCGCCTCTACCAATGTAGGCCGAAGCACCTTTGCCACATCTGCTGTATCTTTTGTCAAGGACTGGGGCTTCGACGGCATTGATATTGACTGGGAGTACCCTGCGAACCATACGGATGCGGAGAACATGGTACTACTTATTCGAGCAGTACGGAAGGAGCTGGAAACATATGCCGCTAGGTCGGCCCCAGGCTATCACTTCCAGATATCTGTGGCTGCCCCTGCTAACCCAGACAACTATAATTTATTAAAGTTGGCTGATCTAGGTAAGGAATTGGACTACATTTACCTTATGGGGTACGACTACAATGGTTCATGGGGACGATTTAGCGGCCACATGTCTAATCTCTATAACGACCCGGGTAACCCAAACGCTACCCCCTCCAACACCGACGATGCCGTGGAAGCCTACATTAAAGCCGGCGTCCCAGCAAATAAGATAGTCCTAGGCATGCCACTTTACGGACGTGGCTTTCTGGCAACTAATGGCTTAGGAAAAAATTACACAGGTGTCGGAAAGGGAAGCGAAGAAGAAGGCGTTTGGAGATACAACGAGCTTCCTAAGTTAGGCGCCAAAGTCGAGTATGACAACGTCGCCAAAGCCTCCTATAGCTATGACCCACGTACCAAGGAGCTTATCTCGTTCGACACGCCAGATATAACTCGAAAGAAGGTCTCGTACCTTAAAGCTAAGGGTATGGGTGGTAGCATGTTCTGGGAGGCGTCGAGCGATCGTAAGGGCGGCGGCTCGCTCATCGGTACTAGTTTCGACGCGCTCAGGGGCGTAGACTCAACTCAGAACTTGCTTACCTTCCCCGAATCGCAGTACGAGAATATCAGAAATCAGTTAGCATAGGAAAGAAAACGCAAGCTTCTAGCCCACAACCCCTTCTTCTTCTCAACTTACTGCTTGTACGGCTGCGTGTACTCAGCCTTATAAGTAGCAAGTCAAGCAGCTAGCCACGTAGTCGTACAAGCAGCAGGTCAAGCTATCGTATACGCAACTATACAAGCAGCCGGGCACGTAGCTATGTATATAGCCGAGGTAGCAACACCTCTACTTAAATTATATATTGTTGATCGGGCTGTGTGTACGTACGTCTGGTACGTTGTGGTGTGAAGATAGCCTATTCAGTGGTATATTCATATCTTCATTCCTTCTATCTCTCTTTTCGTACGAGCCATAATGGCATATCCCTTATATAGACCTCGTACGAAAAGGAGCCTCATTACAAATGACCTGAAGAGGCTGCTGGGGTTGAAATGGGCAGCCGGGTTAAGGCCCACGATAGGGGCAAGGCTGCGCACAAGGCTATCGCACAGGATAGAGCCACAGGGGCTCCGACATATATATCAGCTGCTACCAGTTTTACACGTCTAGGGCGAGTGGTAGTAGGCAGTAGGAGTCTCTTATATACTAGACATTCTCCTTCGATAACTTCCATGCTTCAATGGGCCCTAACAAGACTTGCCGTGAACAGACAAGATGCGAAGCTTGTCCACGTTGCATGAGACCTATACTGCTGCAGGATTATCTACCTTTAGTAATACTAACCCTACATGTAGGGAAGAAGGCCGTGCGGAGCAACGTTTCCTGCGTCTGCATGTAGAGAAATCTTTGGAAGAAGCTCGGTCTATTTGCTATTTTTAAAAATGTGGAGAGAAGCTATCAAGACTATATATACAAAAGAATGCCAATTAGCACCTTGGCAGCGACAGATATCTAGGCGATTGAAGGAGATGAGCTATTTTGCAACTTTTCTATACCAGTTTTTCCTATCGTCCCCAAGACACTCGCCCACAGTAACGGAACGAAGTCCAGTCTTAAAGAGTGACTTGAGCGCATATTCAGTAAGATTATACACGCTTTGGTAGACTATATCATGCTCGATACTTAGCCACCTAATCGTCGTAGGATTTCGGCCTTCCACGTTAGTATCCCAGATATCTTTAGACTTCTGGATTAGCGTAGGGCTATCGTGTAAATACCCCTCAGTATCGAGGTTGAAGTATGTAATGTGATAGCCTAGACCTCCTAGCCACGCGTCAATAGTAGTATTACTGGCCGAGTAGGGCGGCCGAAAGTATGTTGGAAAGAAACCCAGAATATCGGCAAGTGCAATTTCGTTGTATAAGATTTGATTGTGAAATTGAGCTTCTGTAAGCTCTGTAAGGCGCTGATGAGACCAAGTATGGCTGGCGACTTGATGACCATCGGCAATCATGCGTTTGATAAGAGCTGGCCAGGGCGTTGTTGCGTTGTTGATCGCGCCTTTGCCTATATTACGGCCGGTAATAAAGAACGTTGCTTTCGCCTTGTATTTCTGAGAGGAGCTCAACTTTAGTAAGGATTACAACTTGACATGAGTTGGATGTGCTATGCGATGGACATACCAAGAGCAGGTCAAGTAAATCCTTGGTATATTCAGATGGACCATCATCAAAGGTCAGCGCGATATCGCCGTACCTCTCGCAACGATAAATCGCCTGGCCGTACGGCACAGGCCCGTCCTTGGGCCGTGGTACTTTGCTCGTATCGGGGCCATCCGGACGGATGTTGCCATCGCAGCTATCGCTATAATTCATCTGGCAATCCGGCGACATGCAATGATCGCGACTGCGTCCACACCAGCTATTGCAGATCGATGGTTAACAACGGCTATAAGGCGATGGAAGGTTTGACGGATGGAAGCTCACCCTTCCGCGGAGCAGCAATACCCCTTCTCGCACGAGATTGCGAAACTCCGTCCACATCGAACGATTGCTGGCCCGGACCGAGAGGCCAAGGCCAATCGGGGGTCACTAGAATCGTTGTCACTGCCTTTGAAAGCGGACAAGGCACAAGCAGATTGCAGGCCCGAGAGGACGAATAGTAGCCAACGGCTGCTCTTCATCTTGTCAATCCCTTGACCTGCACTTTGCCCGCCATGACGAAACCCAGGGAATGCCAAGCCAAGACTCTTAATATATGTGCTTATCGGTCTTAGGCCTCCTACGTTAACCAGGAACCAGTAGGGTCAACACAACGGGGACTGGCTGTCAGAAAAACGCTTATAAGAACCAACTACATGTAATTACCGCATTTCTTGTGTGGTGCAACGTTATTGCTAACACTGACAGGTCAACTAGGACCAAGAAGGTCACGTTACCTAGCATGGCAAGCAGACTTTATGCATTTACTCGGTTTCCAGGGTGTATTTTCAAATAGGATCCCGTATAGGATCCCCTCCTGGCCGAGGGCCAGAGGTGGGTGTTTCGTACCTTTCAATTCCTAAGGATTTCGTAGCTTTCAATTCCTGAGGAAATATACGGGGAACATTGAAATTATGCGAGGGGCAAAGTTGCGAACTAACGAAACAAGCAGTTGGGGGTTGTATTAGTGGAATGTTACAGGTATTCCTATATACTAGTTATAGCTGTGGGGTCGGACATCATCCGCTGTGGGGTAAGGTACACTACGTACATGTACTCACTGTATGGCATCTTCGAGCCGACATGCAACATGAACGTTGAAGGAATTACGGTACTAGAGCGAAAGCGCAGGCAAGAAAGTTACAAGTAGGCGTTCCAACGCAATCGAGTTGACCACGTGCTGGAGCTGTGTAAATAGCAAATGGTAGAAAGTCAAACGTGCATCTACCAGCTTTCACCATACCGTAAGACATGACTAGATCAAGCGAGTATTGACAAAGTAAACACCGCGCCGCCTGCCATTCACTTTCTTGGGGAAAAGCCAATCGAGAGCTGTCTGGCCTGGCTGTCTCATTGTTTTGTCTTTGACTTTCCCTTGCACTATTAGGTTCCGTGTGTCTTGTTGAAGCGCAGGTTGCGAGTAAGTGCTACTTCATCCCCACATACAAACATTTGATACATTTATATGCAGTCGGAGACGAGGCATGAGGCAAGATGAATGGATGGCAGGAATGCTTGTCCAATCAGACAGCTGACGCTTCGCTACAGCCGTCTGATTGCGCTAATACAAGGTCGAATGCAGCTGGACCATTGGCGAATTACATACCTATACAAAGGAGCAGCGGCCGCCTGACCAGCAGCCATGACAAGCGTCAGCACAGCATCGACTGGGCGACCTCCAAGTAATAGCCTGCAGCGGAAGTTGGAGCTGGAAAACAGATCATCGGTAAATATCAATCAACACGCCTCTCCATAACCGCATTCTCATCCATTGAGTCGCGCCAAAGGGTGGATGGATACGTCTGCTCACGGTTTTGTTCTGCCAAACGCTTAGTTCGGCCGTCCGCACGCTGCCACGTTTTCCCCTCCCGGAGCCGGAGCGCCGGCTCAGCGCCACTTCGCTGCCCACGTTGCCAACGTCACCGCCCCGAAATTTACCGTCGCCCGGCCTCTTTTCCTCTCCACCCACTTCCAGCACCACGGTCGCGTTGACGGCCCGTCAACCCCAAACCCACGAATAGCACGAGAGCCCTTGCAAGCTCGACGCGAAAGGTCTCAGGTTCCCCAGCCCCCGCCTCTTTCCATCAACACCGGCGCCGAGGTCCCGTCTGCCCCGGCCAATCCGTCGCACGAGACCAGTCCCCAGGCTGCTACTTTCAAGGTTCCTTCCAAACAAGACGAACGAAGTGAGACCTGCCATTCGCCCAGTTGGGAGGCCTACGAGCGGAGGAAGAGGGAGAAGAAAACAGCCAAGAAGGCCGACAGGAAGTCCAGACAAGAGGACAAGAGCCTCGAGGCAGCAGAGGGTGGCGATACTCGCGGCCGCAGGGGACGCCTGAGCAAACCGCCTCCTGGCTCCCGTTCTAGCTCTCCCACGGCCGTCTCTCGCGGCTACCGGGCCCAACGCCCATCCAGTGCAGCAGGCCACCAGAATCCAGGTACAGACGCCATCACGGGACGCAAACCGCGCAGCCGTTCCAACTCCTTCGTTTCACTGTTCAGGGCACCATCCTCCTCCAGATCCTCATCCCAGGATCGCCACAATGGCAGCCGTGATGAGAGCTTCATAGGCGGCATCAAACCCGAGGTGCATAGACGAACTACTGGCCCAGAAGCTTCCGATGCTCAAGGATATGTCAATGCATCTGACGTCCATCCTGCTTTGCGCTCCCAAAACAGGTTGAACAAGTCCCGCGAAGCTCTCAGTGCTGTTGGAGACAATCCTCAGGCAGCCAAGACACAGTCGCTATCCAGGTCTCCGATCGCCCCGGCGTTGCCCGACCTTGGCAAGATTGACAAATGGCGTGCGCGCATCGGGCTTCGACCTTCGTCCAAGGTTGTGTCTCCACCTGAATCGGACGGTGCTCAAACACCTACTTCTGGCAGGAAAACCAGCCTTCCAGCGGAGGGCTCAGCGGCAAAGATCAAGTTTACCAGTGAGCCCCCAACACCAGCGGAGACACTCAAGGACTGTGCGCCGTTGGCAGCCTTGCCCTCCATCTCGAAGGGGGCCGAAGGTTCTCGACACCAGGAGCGTGACGATTCCAGCAACAATGCCCCATGCAACCAGATTCATGGCATGCGAGTTGCGCCAAGTCACTTCGCACAACAAGGCGCCCATATCACGAGCTTCTCAGAAGTCTCCTGGTCAGATGACGTGCTTGCGTTGAGAACTCCTGCTACCTCAAGACTGAAGTCGGCAGATGACCTATCCTTGGTCCCCAGCGCTGATGAGTCTATCTCACCCAAAGATCAAAACCATGCAAAGAGATTCCCACCAAGCCGGCTCTCTTTCGAGTTGACAGTAGAATCTTTCAGCAGTGCCGAGAACACAGAGGATGACGGAGCTTCTCTGACACAGACAGACTCTCCAAAACGGCACACGCTCATTGACGACGTTCAACGGCCCAGAGCACCCATAGATCGTCGCTTCACCTCCGACCCGACTCTGGCCGATGTTGCTCCATTACAGAATCACGAGCAGCTACTCCTTAAGACCAGGCCCGGTTCAAACCAGCCGAGAGCCAAAAGTACCCCAGACCTAGCCATCCACCGGACTTCGTCGCCGGCAAGCTATCTCCAAGCGGCGCGGAAATTGCCCCTCGCAGCGCCTTCGCAGAAGGGACCCAAGCAACGCCTAGGACGGCCCGCGTCCATCGTCCCCAACCACTTCCTGAGCGAACATGGAGCTATCGCCAAGATGTTTGTCGAATGCTGCTCGTGCAAGTACTTCCACGACATGCCCAGCAACCTCTACAAGGCCATGGCCAACCCGGACAGCGTGCTCGGTTCCACAGACAAGATTGGCTACGCGGGTGCGCTGTCTACGTCGGTCAAGTGCCCGTGGTGCCGGCATGAAATGAGCATCAAGTGCTGCGCCGGCCTGGCTGCCATGGTGCACGTCACAGAGAGGCTGCACTAGCCGTTTGTAAAATTGCTCTCGTCTCATCGTCAGAGCTTCTGTTGTCGTTTCCGTTGGTTCGTATATCTGCACGTGCTGGCATTTGGTGCATCGCATCGGCAGGATAGGATGGACTTGCTTGATGAAAGCATGAAGTGGGGAACGTATGGCGAAACATGTACTTGTATTTGGCGCAATAGAGTATTTTGACACAAAGATGAACTTGATGCATTTGATGTACTCCGTAATACTCCGTAAAACGTGTCACCTTGGGAATTGAAGTGGCTGGGGCTAAAACTTACGTCCCCCCACTGTACGATGGCGTAGCGTGAAACATTTCGGCCCGAGAGCCACCTTATAGCGGCCGGCGGTATTGGCAGTTCTCTTCCCTGCACCGCCTCGCGATAAGTCCTCAAGTCCGGAGCCCGTGGAAAGCCGATTGAGAGAATCCGGAGCGGTAGGCTCAGACGTGGAACTCGCCGAATTCTCCGGCCACCGGGCGCGGCGTAAGAGCGCTGCGGCGTTCCAAAGAAGGAGAAACCGTTCTCTCCATCGCATACGATCGATCTTCTGGATGGTTTTGGAACTCGCCTGGAAAAGCTAGAGGCGCAACTTGACGGGGGCGTCTTTGCTTCAAGGGGTGAATTCATGGGCGACCGCCCACGTCAGCTTGGGCGAGCAGAATGTATTGAAGCTGTTGAGAAAGAGGCCAGGGGATTTGTTAACGTAGGTCGAGAGCGGAAGCAGTCGAGCTGGGGTGCCTTCATTTTCCGCATGGACGAAGCGCTCGAATTGCGAAAAAGACTCTGTGCAGCTGATGTTGTGTGGTAGGTGCAGAAAGGGCTGCGTATTGCGGGCGAGCGTGTCAGGTCGCTCATCACAAAGAACACAAGGCAATATGCAATATGCCCAGCTATAGCGGTCAAGAACCATCATTGAGGCATGCTAGGTTGGCATTCCTATCGGCCTAACTTTTATAGGTCTTTCTTAATTTCCATTCTTTTCAAGATTCTCGCCATGATGATGCAGGCGTAGACACACGGCTCATGCGGAAGAGACTCTACAGTAGGGAGCAATGTCGGTGGATTCAGTGAGGGAGGTGCAAGATGGGCGTCATGCCCGGGGTGGGAGGTGCCGCCAACAGCCAGCATTACACGGGGCCCGTGCCCATTCAAACGTGGGACATGGATAGGCCTATCCCCTCTGGTGCTCAGTGGATGACGTTGATTCTTCCCAGGACTGTCCAGCAACTTCTACGCAAAACGCCCCCGCTGTCGTCGAACACTGCCTCTGTGCTACCATCGTACATGTATTCATGAGTTCCCACACACGTACCGTCTGTTCGTGAAGATGACCACTACATTAACGAGAAACCTCACGAAGGACCACTCAGAAGAGCAGCGAATTCTCATTGGAGCGGGGGACAACGCCTGGATCTGGTCTCCCGATGGTTGGGATCTAACTCACTCGGCAGATCCCGATTCACCAGAGAGCGGCATCCATCTTGACTGCGAGATTGTCAAGGTCAAGATCGACCCCGTGAAAACGGCCTTGTTGATCATCGACATGCAGAATATTGGCCTGCACAAAGCTCTCGATCCAGCATCGGCCACGCCCATGTACGAAGCCCAGAACGCAATCCTCCAGTACGCCATTCCAGCCGCGCGAAAGCTTGGGTTGCAGATCATCTGGCTCAATTGGGGGCTTACCGATGACGACTTCGTCAACGTCTTGCCCGCTGAAATCCGGTTATTTGCTTTCAATGCCAACACGACAAAGGTCGACTACGGCCTAGGACGCGAGCGTGACGATCCCGACGATCCAGCAAATTTTCTTCAATGCGGCGAAAAACCCAATTTCGCCAGATTGCCAGGTACTGAGATCGGAGAAGTTGTTCTGGAAGATGGCAGCAAGGTCTATGGAGGTCGTGTCATGATGAAAGGAGCATGGAATACTGCGTTGCATGGTCCATTGCAGAACGCTTTCGAGGAGGGAAAGAAGTCGGCCCGTCCAGATGTTTGGATTGACAAAAATCGCAACTCAGGTCTCTGGAAAGCCAACTCTGCTCTCGGCGAGTATCTTGCCAAGGAAGGAATTCGTACCCTTCTTTTCACCGGCATCAACACGGATCAATGCGTCGGCAGCACACTGCAGGATGCTCATGCTCAGGGTTTCGATACAATCATGGTAAAGGACGGCTGTGCAACAGATAGCTTGCCCTATGCAAAAGCAACCTACGAGTTTAACTGTGCTCGAAGCTGGGGCTTCCTTACGAGCTGTAAAGCCCTGGCAAAGGCAGCAAACCTGAGATACCAGTATCAAAGGCGAGCTCGGTTCCTCACCGATGTGTCTGGAGAATAATTTGATGATACATGCAAGGGCTCGAGGGCTCCCTTGGTCCAAGCGTTGCCCTGGACCGTGCAGACTCGGTTCGCCAGTGGCTGGTAAGAAAGAGGGGTAAGGAGGGGAGATTAAATCTCGAGAAATATGAATGAAGCAATTCGTTCTACAAGCAACAAAGTCTTCATTACACTGCCAGCGATGGCGAGCCTCCCTTGCTTCATCTATCCAACCTCTAGACCACTCCGGTTTTTTGACCACACCGAGGATGTCATTCAGATAGACAGACACTTCAATAATGGAAATCGAAATACCAATCAGCCGTTCAGCTCGCTCGCTTTATACGGGGTGGGGGGTGTTGGCAAGAGTACTGTCGCTCTACGTTATGCCGAGACAATGATTAATCGCAAGGAGCTGGATGCTATGTTTTGGATAGCAAGCGAGAAGGAAGTGACCATTCGTCAAAGCTTCACTGACATTGCCGTGGCCTTGAAACTTCCCGGCTCCCAACCCAAGGATCATGATCAAAACCAATCCCTTGTTTTGAACTGGCTTCGGGAGACTGGTGAGACTACACCACTGCCATATCCTTGTCTTTACATTAACATTATCAGAATGCCGATGGCTCTTGGTCTTTGACAATGTGGAATCTGTTGACCTGCTGATGCAATATTGGCCGACCGCTTCCAGGGGTCAGGCGCTTATCACAAGTCGCAACCCTGATATCGCGTTTTATCCTGCTAGTGGTGGAATTGAGATTAAAGAATGGGATACTGAAACTGGCTCTCAATTTTTAGCCTTCCTATTGTCTACGGAACTTGGCTGCCAGCTGGTTGAGAGGGAGGCCGGCAGTGCTCACGAGCCGTCAGTTGATCTCAGCGGTCATGCTCTAACCTTATCTCTTATGGCTGGCTTGATTCATCGCCGCTCATGGTCCATCGAAGAGTTCCTCTCAATTTACAGGAAGCAGCCACAAAGGGTTCATAAAATCTCCGGAACTAGCTCAATCGACGCTCTCTGGGACATGTCGTTTCGGTCTTTGACCGAAACAGCACAAGCCATCCTGGGAGTATTTGCTTTTCTATCCCCAGACAGCATTCCTCAAGCTCTGTTTGAACCAAAAGACACTGCCGCTTTACCAGAGGCTCTACAGTTCTGCGAAGATGCCCTCCATTTCTCGGATGAAGTCGAGTCACTCTTGTCTCTTGCATTGATCAAGCGAAACAAAGAGAAGCGGGCATTCTCGATTCATCGGCTCGTTCAACAATCGTTCAAGCTTTTCATGAGCCCTGAATCTCGTCAAAGGAGCTTCAATGATGCAAGTACCCTAGTATCAGCCGCATTCCCACGAAAGGATGCAGAGTTCTCACAGATGTACTATTCATGGAAACTCTGCTCATTATATCTCCCACATGTTGTTAGCCTCAAAGATTCATTTCGCGAGGAGAAAGAAGCAAACTCGGAGTTTTCAGCGTCAATGCAGTATTGCACCCTGAATAACGCGTGTCAGCGGTAAGCACTGCAAAGGTGCACCCTATGGCTTCTTGAAACCTAACCAGATCGTAGCTACCTAATTGAAACCAACGGCCACAACGACTTACTCGATCTCTTGGAAGTCAATGCCATGGCTGTCCGCACAATTTGCCCTCAATTAAGGAATAAACATATCGCCCTCGAAGGCGACCTCGCGTCTCATACCGGTCAGGCCCTGGCACGTATAGGTAGAGCTGCGGAAGGGATTGAGCAACTAAAAGCCGCCTACGATATTTTTGCCGCGGATCGGCCACGCGACCTTCGCGAAGAAGCATGGTGTGCCGAAAATCTCGCAGATGGATTTGCCTCAATGAATAACTTCAAGGAAGCGATACACTTCCAGGAGCAGGCACGAATCCACTGGCTTGATTGGGCGAAAGATAATAGCGAGGACAAAGAGGAATGGCCTGCGATACTAAAATGGGGGATGGGCACGAATTTGTTTTGGGCCGCACAACATCAGCGGGCAGCCGATATTCTAACTCAGGGACTGCATCAGCTCGAGGCGGCAACACCATACAACTGGGCCATGGCCGCATAGTAAGGCATCTCTTCACCACCTTGTCGACCTGCTAACCGGTTGTAGTACTCAATACTCTCTAGGAAACGTCAAGAGGGCGAACGGTGATTTCGAGTCGGCCGAGAGGCATTTCACAGAAGCCTACAATAATTGGATTTCAGGAGATAACCTACTCTCAGATCCTTTTTGCGGCGCGTGCGTTTATCGAATAGGGTGTGCAGCGTTTGATCAGGGCAAGATAGAAATCGCCATGTATGTGACACAGCCCAACGGAGGTATGCGGTGGATTCGACGTTCTCTAGACTAACTGCACATGAAAACAGAAAGCATTTCCGAGCTGCATCAGTGATCACGGAGCGACATGACAGGATGATGCCGATAGAACATGCAAGATCACTTTTCAAATTGTCTCAAGCGCTGGAACGGGAAGGTCGGCATAGAGAAGAGGCAGCAAAACTTCGGGACATCTTCAAACGTCTTCTTCATTCTCGTTCTAAAGCCAAGGCAATTGACGATGAGAAGGCGTATAACGATCTTGTGTTCATTTGGTGGCGATAGTCAGATATACTTCATAAGCCGAACGTGTGAAGTAACCATGAGTTTTAATTCCAGAGTGTAACGGCGTACACTCCATCTCCATCATAAGATATCGACTTCAATGTCGATGAAAGATAATGAAGTTGAAAAACTACCGGCTGAATGACGTGACTATGGTGCAACGTCGCATTTTCCTTTAAAAGTACTCCAAGAAGCGTCGCCGTCGCTTCTCATCCGTCATCTTTGCAAACTCCTCCACTTCTTTGTCTTTGACCGAAATGTAGCATTTGAGCAAGTCTGTTGCCATCCAACCCAGAAGATCGACGTCCCGTCTCAAAGCGTCCAACGCTTCCCGGAGAGTGACTGGCATGTTCTTGTTGATCCCATGTTCAACCTTCGTTTTCTGGCTCATTGTTGGTGGGAAGAACTTGCAGTCTTTCCAGCGTAACTCCGTCTTCTTGCTAAGACCATCCATCGCAGCCAGTACAACAGCCCCGAGGAACAAGTAAGGATTCGCGGTAGCGTCCATCATGCGAAACTCCCAATGACATCGATCACCGATCTTTCGTACAGGCATATCCCTATTGTCGGTGCCGAAACCAATGTAAGCACCTGCGGCGTCGTTGGTAGAACGGACGTAGCCGTCGTAGTTGGCCATTCCAAATGCGCACAGAGAGGCCATGTGGTTGAGCACACCAGCAAGGAAGTTGTCTGCTAACGCATCGTTGGGCGGTTCGATCGAAAGGTGGAGATGAAGGCCATTCGTAGGACCGTCGAGCGTAGGTTTCGGAGTCATGGTTGCCTTGAGGTGTCGGCGTAGACATATCGTGCGAATGCATTCTTGCGCCAAGACGAGAGAATCAATAGCTTGCAGTATGGGCTCGGGGGCAAGAGCTATTTCCAGTTGGTCTTGGACTTCGGCATGGAAATGGTGAATGCCGATGGAAGACTTCTCGAGCGCATCGACAATCTCCTCTACCAGGTCCAAGGTCTCGGTTCGTAATCCAGCCAGTCTCGAATAGCCGTTCACCCTATCCATGGTTTTCATTACAGCATCAGACTCATCCAAGAGCACGAACTCAATCTCGAAGCCAATGATAGGCCTTATCCCCCATTGCTTTTCCAGTTGTTCGACAGCTCGGACCAGCAGCATGCGCGGACACTTGTCAAATTTCATCTTGGCGTCTCTCTGGTCCACAAAGCTCATGACAGCGGCGTGGTTGGTCTTGAAGCCGCAAAGTCGTAGAGAGGACCAGTCGGGGCGCAAGAACCACGTTTCGTGGTAGTCGCTGAGAGAGAAGATCATGGGGGCGGTAGAAATAGGTATGATCATGCTGTTCTGGGCGAGACAGGGGACCAAGCTGCCGCTAGCGATGTGAAGGCATGGAGCGATGGGCACGAAACGGGCTCGTAGCACGCCAGAGTAGTCAACCCACTGAAGTCTGATGAACTTGACAGACGGATTAGCCTTGAGAAAATTCTCAAGCTGCTCCTTATCGGTATACATTGTGGGGTGCCAGTTCAATGGTCAACTTGAGTCTGCGGTGTTGTTTGTGCTGGACAATGCTGCGTGACTATGTAGAGACTGTATTTGCTCAAGAGGGTGGAAACGACTACGTTTTCGCAGGGAAGAGAACGGCTGGCGTTCCTTCTTGAGGAGGACACCTGGGTACCTAAGGTAGGTACTATTGGCGATTTGCGGAGTGAGACGAACCAACCACAGGCCTTCCATATACGCTGGCTGGTCAAAGCGCGCTCGCCCCCGTTGAACGCTCCTTCACTTTCATCACAGTCGTCAAGTCAGCTTTCCCCGTCATACACATGCATGTACTGGAGACGAACTGGCCCTTGTGAGATTAATTATCGCGAGGCTGAAAGCATTCCAAGCCCCGAGCATTTCGATCACGAGAAATGCCGCATCAAGGTGCCGTCTTAAGCTTTTTTGGAACTCATCATTATTGTGATATGACAGGTGCTTCCTTTCCCGAGGTCGGTACATCCACCTTCGCCTGATGCTTGATCCCCCAACTCGTCAATCTGCGGGAGCGGGTGCCGCTTCCGGATATTTGGACAGAAACTTCTCAATCTTTGCTCCTCTCTTCCGCCTCTCGTCGAGAGAGATCTCCTCTTCCGGCGGAGAAGACCAGCCCAGACGCAGTTCGGGATACTGAAGCGGAGGGCCATCACTTTCGCGAGGCAAAGCATCGAGGTAGATGGGCCAGGGTGTGCCCAACCAGCCATTGCGAGACTCGTGGTCTCGGCGTTGTTGGGAGGTGAGTGGGTGGATGAGGATGCTGCTCAATCATCAGAACAAACAGCTCTGCAGAGTGTGTATTCACCACCGGTAAGGGTTCGTAGTAATACGGGTTCGATTTCCATATAGACCAAAAGTAAAAGAAGGAAAGCTCACCTTAGGGTTCCCCTGTTGGATGCCAGATAGAAGAAGACATCGGCGAATGACGAGTCCGGGACCCAGACTTGGATCAAAAGTCAGTACACATCAATCTGGAGACAGACGGCCAAGGGAACCCACTTTCGTAGGAGCCGGCAGGATGCGGTCCGATGGGATATTTGTTGACCCTGTGCAGCGGGACGGCAACAAAGGCCCCTGTGATCAAGTACATGCAGTCAGTCAGAGGTGCGACTGGACATCAATGAAGTGGACTTGCCATCGCGACGAAGTCTCAAGACGGAGTCGCGGAGAGCAAGGGCCGCAGCGGTCTCGGACGGTGAGTTCAGTTGGAAATATATGTGGAAATGATACTCGCGAGCTCGAGTTTCCACGACAGTCTTGAGGTCGTCTTGAGGACCTGCAGTCGGAGGATACGGGATATGAGTCATGGTGCGAGGGCTGAACGTATGTTTACTGCTGGCGACGCTTCTGAAAAGACAGTACGGGCGGTCTGTAGATAAACGAATGATGAGCTTTCTGTGATGGAAGCTAGTATGAGGCCGCGTCCTTGGCGATATACTCTTTGATTCATGCAGCATGTGAATGAGGAAATCACGCCATCCCGCGATTCTCCTGCATCCTTGTGCGGGGATCTTGTCACCTTCCAGAAATGTTCCAGCCAGGTGACTGTTCTGCGACTTCTGTGCAGCCCACGTCAAGTCAATTCGCAGAGATACATTTTGAAGATAATACCACGGCCATAATGATGGGATGCTAGTCTCTGTACTAGTCTCTGTTCCTTGTCCAATGCAGCCACGGCCCTCTTACCAATTGGCTTGAACTTTATCCCACATTGCCATCAAGTCTTTCCTTCAAGCTGCCTTTCCCCCCATATTTGTCAGCACCGGCTCACTCAAGGCTTCGACGCTTGTAAATCCAAATCCCACTTTAGTGGCTTTGGGGATTACATAACCTACTATAACCCGCTATTGTTCGGGGAAGCACACCCACTGTGAGCTGCTGGTGAAGAGCGAGCATTCCTCAACGACATCCATGATGTCGTACATTGTGACGCAAACGACGGCGAACATATAATGGGAATAATGGCGCCATACTCTACCGCATTATCGGTGCTTAAAACCGGACAGAGCTCCCGGCGTTGAATCAAGCATTCACCCGCCCTCTCAAGACACAAAAAACCACACACAACAAGCCAGGATGACGCCCGACGAGGTCGAGAAGGGCGTTACGGAATCACCGTCGGCATCCAGTTCCAACGACGAGAACGAGGATTCACACAACCAGCCTCCAGCGCCCGACTCACAATGGGTGGCTTCGACTCTTTCCCTGCCTCGGGAAATCCTCTTCATCTTTGTCATTTGCATGGCGCAATTCTGTACCCGTGAGTAGCCCTTTATTTCGTCATCCTTTGTATTTTATGCATCGCACGGTGACGGAGTGCTGACACTTGAACCCGAACGTCGCTGGACAATCCAGAGGCCGCTTTCATGGGCACCCTCATGATTCTGCATCCCATTGGCACCAGTTTCGGCGTCACTGAACCAGCCCGCTTGGCCTGGCTCGTCGCTGGCTACAGTTTGACCGTCGGCTCCTTCATCTTGTTCTCCGGGCGGCTGGGCGATGTATTCGGATATAAGAAAATGCTCATCATTGGCTTTTCTTGGTTCGCCTTTTGGACCCTCATCTCTGGGACAAGCGTTTATTCGGGCTTTGTTCTCGCCGTTTTTGCACGAGTCTTGCAGGGCATGGGTCCAGCCATTTGTCTCCCGAATTCCCTTGCTGTACTCGGAGCGGCATACCCGCCTGGCCACCGGAAAGCCATGGTCTTCGCTCTCTTTGGTGCCGTGGCGCCTGCGGGAGCATTTGTCGGCAGTCTGTTCTCGTCGCTCTTCGCTATGGCCTGGTGGCCGTGGGCCAATTGGACGCTTGCGATTTGGCTTTCTTTGTTGACGCTGGCCTTGCCCTTTGCCATTCCGAAGATGCCGCAAGAAACAATAAATCATGAAAGGAGCGTGAAGTCCTGGATTACGATACTCGACCTTCCCGGTGCCGTCGTTGGCGTTTCGTCACTGATACTCGTCAGCTTTGCATTAACGCAGGCCCCAGTGAGTGGATGGTCGGAACCTTCTACTATTGCCCTTCTTGTCTTGGGCGTGCTTCTCTTCGTCGCTTTTGCAGTCATCGAAGTCAAGATCAGCGAACAACCGTTGCTTCCACTAAGCGACCTCGGCGCAGAAGTCGCCTTTGTGCTGGCAGCCTTGGGCAGCGGATGGGCGACCTTTGGTATCTGGACTCTGTATCTGATCCGAACGCTTCAGGAGATTCGGAAATTGACTCCTCTAAAAGCGACATGTTGGTTCGCACCCGTGGTCATTACTGGCTTGATCGCCTCTGTACTCACGGGGAGGCTGTTGGGTCCCGTGCAAGCCAAGCCTCCCCTTGTCATGACACTTGCACTTCTGGCATTTGCTATTGGCATAATCTTGACTGCATTTACCCCAGTTGATCAGATCTACTGGGCTCAGACCTTTGTGGCCATTTGCATCATGCCTTTTGGGATGGACATGTCGTTCCCGGCTGCCACCCTCATACTCTCTAATTCTGTCAGGAAAGAACATCAAGGAATCGGCGCAAGCCTCGTCAATACTGTCGTCAACTATGGAATTGCTATAGGTGTGGGCCTTGCGGGTACGGTGGAAGCCCATGTTGGCAGCTCCAACAGCAAGCTTTCTCAGTTCCGTGGAGCATTGTATTTAGGGATTGGCTTCGCTGGGCTTGGTCTTCTCATCTGCTTGGCGTTTACTGCCGAGTCATATACGCGTCGAACAGATACACGGAGTAGCTCTCGAAAATAGATCGTTCGAGACGGAGGTTGCATTGTACATGTATATATTCTCAACGCGGCAGTGAATGTGTCTTCGCGTACAAGCAGATACCAGGGAACCATGAGTAACGAACGAAATCTATCTGAGCATCCGCGTCGTGAATAGGAAACAAGGTCTCGTACACGCACACACCTCACCAAATAAGTCAGGCGGACTCTGTTTTTCTGTCCGTGACTGACATGTTATGTTCACGAGTACCAACATGCAGATCCTTTCCTACCTTCATTTATGTTTAGGATCGTTCAAATGACAATTAGTAAGTTCATCACCTGATGCAGTGACGTTTACTCGCTCATTATGACTTGCTCTAAGCTGTGGTCTAAGCTGTGGTCGTGGACTTGAAGCAAGTTGACAAGCTTCTGTGGAACCAAACAGTGTTCACGTTTTTGGAATCACTATCAATGCTCATTTTCACTCTCGTGAATCACTCTTGTTCGACTAAAGACTTGATCAGATACAAAGGAGCATGAACCGCTCTCTACAATGATTAAGTGAGCAGAAACTGCATCCTCACTGCAAGAAAAGTATAAAAACCCCTTGCTCTCAAGACTTCCCTCATTCGAGATCATCTACCTTCGGAATAACGCCTTTTCTCCAACTTTGTCATCTTCATCCATCATCGCACACGCAAGCAGACTCTTAGCCATTTCACACTTTCACCAAATCAACCATGTCTGACCAAAGCAAACCTGAGCAAAAGTCACTTGTTTCTGAGATGAAGAAGGCGCCCGCCGTCGACACGAGAGGAGGGAGTGGCAGTACATCCGCCACTAATACCAGCAATGCCAACACAGTCTCCGAGGTTAAGCCCCAGGTTCAGGCTCGTAGCGTATGTCGATTCACTTCCATCACAATTTTGCGAAGATCATACCACTAACCGGCACTTTTTAGAGAATCCCGGGCACACGATGTCTGGGGGATTGTAAAGCAGCCGGGAAGGAAACCTGGGTCATTCCTGGACGTGCATGCGGACATTGCGGCACTCCGGCCGGTTGCGACTGAGGCATTCAAGAAGAAATGAAACAGAAAGTATGAGAGGCATGAGATATGGTGCATGGAGTAGCAGGTTCTTATAGACTAAAACAAGGACTCACAGTCATCGACACGTTTCAATGATCCTTTGCTCGTGAATCTTCTTTGTTGAACCTTGAAAGGACAATCCCTTGAACAAGTACTCCTCTGGACCAGGAGTCAAAGAGCGCACAGTAGTTCTCCCCGAGCCTCGGGGGGGCAAAGATGTTGTAATCTGCACCCACGGAGCCCAGGTCAACAATACTGCAGTCCGTCGTTTTTATAAACACGATCCTCGGGGGGTCCATCTTCAGTTAGAACTCGCTTGTTCTTTCCGTACTCATGTCGCACTGATGACTACATGTAGGTTTGTAGCATTGTTGATGTACTTGTGAAGCTTCCGCGGCTTCAAAACACCACATTTCCACTCCTTTTCTTGCATGCCTCCTGGTATTTGTTCGAAACTCGTTGCCAACTTGGACTCATTGCCATATCTTGCATTGCACCATGTCCTCTATGGTGGAATGGGTCTTGTTCGAAGGTTTTATTCGCATGTCGGATACAGTAATGTTCAGGTTACCATCGGGCAAGGATCCTGCCTGTTGTCCCGGGGGGCCATGCAGGGTCTAGACGTTGAAAGAAGATGTGATAGGTCAATGACTTCTTTGTCCACTCCAATCGGAGATGTAGGTGCAAGGACACAAACGCATTCCACATGACAAAGCCTCGGCAATGGTCGATGCATGCCCAGGCCAAGAATGTCTGGGACAAGCCCGCACAGTCAAAAGTGCCAATACTTGTTGAGCAACATGATGTGCAATGCACCACCATGCAGGATACACATGCATTATATCACATATTATAGCCGGACATGTGGGCTATATCGCAAGTACTGGCCCGCTTCAAAAGTGGTGACGACATCACCGTCCCGAACCATCCAGTTACACGTAGGCATTACATACATGCATGCACGGAGTGCTCAACACACCTGCGGTATCTATCCGGGTGCCAAACTAGCCACAAGCAGGCAGACGACGGGCGGGGTCCAGGCGCAACTAACTGGCGCACCGAGGCACCTACATAGTAGGCACCTACGCGTAGGCACCATCAGCGCACATCGTTTTCGTCCTCACCTCGGCAGAGGCGTCGTATCCATCAGAAATGGCGCCCCAACGGCAGTTCTATCCGTTGGCTCCTGTCCAACTAAAAGGTGTGGGAGCTAGGTTGGACAGGAGCCAACGGGCAGATCGGCCAATAATAGAAATAGAGTTCCACCGAGATGATCCGTTATCGAATATAAACGGCCCAACCTGCCGCTTCTCCTGCTCGCGTATCCTGCTTTGCTTCCCAAGCTCGTAAGGTTTCGATACAGCTGAGCACTTTGGTACCTCGTTATTGTACCCATCATCTCCTGATTCCTCGAATCAAAACACGCCAAGTTTCTTCGCCATGCCTCTTTCAGTCCCCAATGCCAATCGCATCACCGACCTGCTCAGCCTCAAGGGCAAGGTCATCGTCGTCACGGGAGCTTCCGGCCCCCGAGGCATGGGCATTGAGGCGGCCCGAGGATGTGCTGAGATGGGCGCCGACGTTGCCATCACCTACTCCTCCCGCAAGGAGGGTGCTGAGAAGAACGTCGAGGAGCTGACCAAGGAGTATGGCGTCAAAGTGAAGAGCTACAAGTGCAACGTTGGCGATTACGACGATGTTGAACGCTTCGTGAATCAGGTCATATCCGATTTTGGAAAGATAGACGGCTTCGTCGCCAAGTGAGCATTTACTCGTCATCGACCTTCTCTTCCAAAGTAAAGTCTGAATGCTGACTCGTCACCATCATGTCAGCGCTGGTGCTACCGCCGACGCAGGCGTGCTGGATGCGTCGGCAGATGCTTGGACCAAGGTCATCAATACCGATCTGAACGGGACGGCCTTTTGCGCGAAAGCAGTCGGGCCACATTTCAAGAAGCAAGGCCATGGCTCGCTCGTCATCACCGCGTCCATGTCTGGTCACATTGTCAACCATCCGCAAGACCAGGCATCTTACAACGTCGCCAAAGCCGGATGCATTCACCTGGCCCGCTCTCTCGCCAATGAGTGGCGGGACTTTGCCCGTGTCAATAGCATCTCGCCAGGCTACATTGACAGCGGACTTTCCGACTTTATCGATCAGAAGACGCAGGACTTTTGGCGCTCTCTGATTCCCGTACGTCGCTCGCCTATATGTGAACTTGAAAGCCCTGGCGGTTCGCTGACATCAATGCCGCATGACAGATGAATCGTAATGGCCTGGCCAAGGAATTGAAGGCAGCTTACGTCTACTTTCTTTCTGATGCCAGCTCGTACTGCACTGGGTCGGACCTGGTGATTGACGGTGGCTATACATGTCGCTAATTTGATCATTCGTCTCCCGATATCGCTGTGTTGTCGTTCAGGTCAGCGCTTACGTTCGTGCACTCGCAAAAGGTACATGTAATGGCAAGAGGAATACTCGATAACCAGAAGTAGCTGTAGTCGCCCAGGTCAATTGTTGCATAAAAAAAACAAAGAGTGCCATAATCATGAGCTTTCGCTACTTTGTGTCAATCAGAAAGCACCGTAGATCAACTGCTGTATCTCGGCCAGCTGGTTTGGTATAGGAGACCTCGTCCAGAGACAGGCATCGATAGACGGTCCCAAATGAGCTGGCGCAAGTGACCAACATGTTATATTAGGAGTCGACATCTGACACGTAAACAGAAACGTGCTTCGGCAAACACTACAAAAGAATCCTCGGTTCTTCTATCGGCGCGCCCTCAAATCGCACATTCACTCGCCCTTTGTCGTCCAGCCATGCTCCGCGATCTGAGATTGGCGTTATCTTGACCGTGTGCGCAACCTCCTGCCTGCTCACCCGAGCCTCGTCTCGTGGTATCCACAGCCGTGGCTTGCCCTGCCATAGCTCGGGAGGTTGGTACCTGCACCGTCGCCTGCTGCGGCGATCGTATATAACTTCTGGAAATGCATTGTCCGGAATCATACGCCTGAGCGCAACGAAATCCTCGTATTCTTCCGGATGCAACCACCGAGCCAAGAAGGGTGGGCGTTGGCCGTGGGGAGCAGCGTGTTTGTCGTGATGCCAAAACTTGAGTTTACCCAGGAATTCCTTGAATCCCGACCTGTCAGCCTCATCTCGTGCTTTCGATGTCACAGTGGCTTTGATCCATTCTGTGAGATTGTCGCGCATGCCCGTGGCCCCTTCAACAGCTCTCGTGCCAGTCACCGGCCCATGCTCGTCTTCAGACTCGGCCTCTACCTCGTCGTCGTCATCGTCTTCTTCGCTAGCAAGAACATCTTCCCCCAAAGCTTGTTCCGTGTCATAATAGTCATTAGCGGCGCCAGCTTCCTCGCCATCTTCGTTTCTTCTCGCGGTCGCGAGCTCACGTTCTCTCGTAACTTTCGCTCTCTCCTCTTCCTGAATCTCCTCCTCGAGCGGCAAGGTCTGCGGCAGGTTCAACAATAGCGGAGTGATGGCGCCGCTCAAAGAGAAGTGCACGAGACCCGTAAATACGAGAAAGAGTGCCATCAGTGCCACGGGGCCGAAGGCAAGATTGAGAGCGAACAGCCCAATGAGGCAGACCTCGGCCAGATACAAGCCAATTGTGAGGTGCAACATGGCACGAGGGTAAAATAGGCCCTTGCTGTCCATATCCGAGTCATATACGTACATGAGGTTGTATTTCCAGATCAGATGCGTAATGCACATGCCGCCGGCGGCAAAGCCGAGCACCAGGGGTGCGATGCACGCGTAGCTGAGGGCTATTGACAGAGGTTCATCTTAGCATGGTTCACGAAAAGGGGTTCGATGCTCTTGCTGGTGCATCCGCAAAACGTACCGATCACACATAAGTTGGTTTGTATAGAATACACGGACCCCCAGTGCGTAATTTGCAACCGTCGCCATATCCTATACCGAGACCTGGGGAGGTCAGATATCTTTGCGATGATCTTGTGACGAATGAAGGCGGTCACTTGAACGAGCCGAAGGCCGCCGCTTGCAAGACTCTGGATCAAAATGAATGAGAGGTAGAAGTTGGATGCCTTTGGTATATTCTTTGCCAGCAGATCCTTCGCACCAAGGGGGTCCGATAATATCTGGGTGAGAGCAGAAGAGGCAGCCGAAGTCAAAGTGGTTATCAAGAAAACCTGAACGACTTGAAATGCGAAATAGACGTTCTGGACAAACAGCTCGACCCGAGTGACGGTGACTATGCCTGATTGGGCTCCACACCCTTTTCACGTTGCATTCACTGGTCAGCAGCACTTCCAAGATGGTGTCAAGGACGGGACGTGTGAGAGCGGCTAGTGAGAGGAAGACCTTACATCTCAGCATCCAAGGGACCGCTGCCATCCAGAGGGACAGAGCAATAGCAGGTACAAAACTTTGGATAAAGTTCAAAATTACTTTGGGCATCTTGTTGATCCAATTCAGAGCTTGGACCTTCTCGGTCAATGACTCCAAATTGCTGACCATGCCAACAAAGGCTGTGGGTATCGACCAGAAGATGATGGCCGCCACGACCAATGTCAAGATGCCAAAACGCCGCATGATGAGTTCCCACCAAGGCATCCGTAGCGAGGACCAGATGATCTCATCGGGTCGAGCACCCAGCAAACGTGACGACATCTGCATGGGACGGTGATGCGCAAGTACCTGGTGTGCTGCTTGAGCGCTCTCTTGTGTGTCAAACTCGACAAAGGCAGCAGGCAGTATATTGCCCTCACCACGTCGCACCTGACGTCGCATCTTGTATATCTCCAGATTGAGCTCCTTCAAACGCTTGCGCGTCCAGCGAATAGTATCCACGCGTCTACCGAAGTTTCCAAGCGGACGATGGTACGGGCGCGATTCAACGGGTAGCCACTGAGCCGCAACCGAACCGCGAACGTCGGGAAGCGACGGTGAGAGACCAAAAGGGTGGACATAATCCTTTTCAGATCCTTCGCCGGTATCTTCACTTGGGTTTTCTTCAATGTTGTCCCGGCCACTGACGTCGATTATGCTGCTCGATATTCCCTCTGGATCGTTGATGTAGATGTCCGCCCTAGGTAGCTCAACCTCGAGTCGACGTTCGTAGAGGTTCTCATTGGGGCTTGCTTCGCTCGATGGAGTAACAAGATCGTGATTTGAGTCGATCGCGTTCACAGACGGGTGCGGAGTCTTGGTCTCAGGGTGCTTTTTCTCCGATTTTTCCAATCTTTGCGTCTTCTTTTTCCTGGCTGCGAAGGTCTTCTTGATCAACTCTACCTCTGCCTTTTCGAGCCTATCGGCTGTCTGTTCTCTCTCTTTCACCAGGTTGACCAAAGCTTTCGAGGTTCGGGGAATGTATACGCGCTTGACCGAGTCGCCATAGAGCCTCCGCAGTCGAGTCTCGCTCTGATACTCTTGCGGAACACAGGTGAGCAGAATGGTTCTCGACGAAATGCGATCCGCGTAAAAAGGTGAAGAGAGGTAAGCTTGGCGGATATTAACATAATAGATGCATTCACGAACGATCATGTACAACGTGAACCCTGTTCACCGTTAGCAGGATAGAGAAGGATCTCCTCACAGTGGACTGACCGAAAAATGCCATAGCAACGAAAACATGTGCAAACAGCTTTTTCGGATCAGCCACATTTCCAATGCTTAGAAGGTCGAGCTCGCTCAGTCCTCGACCCCCCGTGGCGTGAATAGGAAAGAGAACGGGCCATGTGATCAGACAGCCACCCAGGCAGATGTTACGTAGGACCTTGAGAAATCGTAAGAAGAAGAACCCATCCAGAGAGCCGTGGTGCAGCAAAAACGTGTCCGGAGCCTTGAAGAAGGGAAGCAGCCAGTTGAACCATCCCGAAGGCAGCGCAGGACTGGGTTTCCTACAGACACGAATTAGCCTCCCCATGAACGATCCAGGTGGATTCAAGCAATCGATGCAGGAAAATGTTGTAGTCGGGTTGCCAGGCCACGACAGGAGTGCTGGGAAAGGAGCATGATATGAAACACTCACTCTGGTGCCCTCAGCGAAGGAATCGTTCGTGGCGCATAGACTCGTTGACAGCGTCGACGGAAAATGATGAAGAAGATGAGACAGATTGCCATGTAAATGACAATAGGGACGAATGTGGTGCCCAATTTGGAGAGAGAGGAGCCCTTGCTGCCTGATGAAGTGCTGAGGGTGCCACCCTTTGTGGAATTGCTACGGGACGAGCCGATACGAGGATCCTTGCCCTAGATGCGTTCGGATTGCCTTTAGCTAACGTTCATAAGGTAGAGAGAGAGAGGGAGGGGGGGGGGGGGGGGGG
>JADHZA010000201.1:0-40390 GCA_018831705.1 Torrubiellomyces zombiae
AGTGTAAAGAGCAAAATACTATAGTGCGAATAGCACGATTCCCTCTAAAAGACGATATATTGTACGAAGTGCGAGGTTGATTAATGTAGGGAGGGCTCTCATACAAAAATTGCGGTATCGGCACTCTACCACAATCATAGCCACACGTCTCCACTATGGGTAGGCTTTTTAGCCAAAACGGTAGGCCTGCTAGACAGCCCGTACTGCTAGTGCGCGCATGCGAGATGCACGATGCTGATGGCCCGATGTCACTGAACAGGACAAACAATGATAACGGTCCAGACAAAGGCCAGATCAATCTTGGCCAGCTTGGTCTCCCTGGTCAGTCCATGGACGACCCCAGTTCCGAGTAAAGTTCGAGATGCTCCCCTACAGATGTACCAGCGCTATCTTCCTTGCCGCCGACACCACCAAGGTGACCACCGCCGCGCCGCCCCAGGCCAAACTCTACCTACCGAGTAATACAGCCTATACAGGGCAGGGGTTCCGGGGGAGGGGGGCCCTCAGCTCCATCGACCAGCCATCATCGGGTGGCTCCATTTTATTATTATTTGGGGCCCAAGATCCCCGGCCAGCCAGCCGTGCCAGCCATAGCCAGAGCCAGAGAGCGAGAGAGACGCGAGAACTGACTGGTTTGGACCGTTCGTTGGTCCCTTTCATTCGCCGTTGTTTCGCCTTGGGGTCCGTAGCCGGCGTTCCGTCCTCCTCCCCACTCGCCCCCCCCGTTCTGGCCACCGAAAGGTCATCGCCTCCTTCGTCCATTGGAGATCTGACATTGTTCATCAAATACGGCGTCTTGCATCCCGATTTCATACTTCAAGACTGTCCTCCCCTCCCCTCCCCCACTCCTACTCTACTGCCCTCAACGGAGCTCTCTTGACGGCTCGCCTCCGCAAAGCGGCAGATGAGCGCCTGTTGTTGACGTCGTTGTGCGCTTTGATCGACCATCGCCCCACCCACTCAGCTGGTGCCGGGCGCCAGCCTCTCTCTCTCTCGCCCACCGCCAAATCCCCCGATTCGCCATTCTCCAGGAGCCCACCATGAGCGGCGGTCAAAGGACGGCTGCTGGCGACGACGCCCATCTCGACCAAACCAGCGACGCTGTGCCCTTGGAAGCCATGTCTCAACCGATAGCTACGTCCGCCAACGGCCCTGACGCCCAACCTGCACCCGCGGCCATCGAAGCCAGGTCATCGAGTAAAGATGAAATCCAGTCCGACTCACCACTGGATCGGCCCTCTATGGGAAGGGTTGATTCCGTTACGCCCATAGGCCCTGCCCAGGACGACATTCGAGTCCCCTTCTCGACCCAATCCGATGCTGGCCCCGTTTGCAACATCACTCTGCTGCGGACGTCGGGCGGCCGACATCCATACCGCATCGATGCGAAATACCTGAACAGAAGAAACGTCGTCATGTCGGAAGATGACGAGACCGGCCAGCCGGATCCCTTTAGCATCAGCATCTACACCTTGAAGGAATTGATATTACGGGATTGGCGAAACGACTGGGAGGCCAAGCCGGCCAGCCCGAGCAGTATCCGATTGATTCATTTCGGCAAGTTGCTGGAGGACAAAGAGCAATTGAAAAGCAAGTCCATCAAAACCCTTCGTTCTGACGGGCTCGAGGGCAAAGGCTAACCTGGGCACAGAATATCAATTTAGCACCGAAAGTCCCAACGTGGTCCATATGAGCATCCGCCCCGCCGACCTCGATGAAGAGGAGCCCAAAGGCGGAAGCAAAAGCCTTCCTTCTGGACGGGGGACCAGTCAACGATCGCGATCCGGCGCTTTTTGCTGCGTCATACTATGAATGGCATGCCGGTGTCAAGAGCGCTACAATCTCTGCGAGTCAACCGCTTTGTTGGCTCGCGCGAAGATGAATCTTGAGCGCCATCGACTGTGCAAGTGAACAATCTTGAAATCATTTCATGGAACAACCACCTCGCAAGCCATGGGCGCTAGAGGGGGAAAGTTATTAGCGTTGAAATTGTTTGTCTGGATCTGTCGGGCGGATATCCCCCGTCGTACATCCATCGCTATGCATTTACAGGTCTCGATCTCGAACTTGATAAACACTCATTTCACGAGCGGTTGCTCTCTATTTGTTTTGTTTCGGGCGAATTTGTCTCTCAATGGAGAGGGAGCGGACATGGGACGGCGTTGGAGTCAGCTTGGGCGCATCATTCTGTACAAATGCCATCTTCTCACGTGCGTACCCTGTGTGGTTATGATTTTTTCTCCTTGTCATTCCCTGGGAGCTAGGATGCGAGGCCAGGTTTGGCCGCGCTTCGTATGAGTTACCTTGTCCATAGCAGATTAGAATCACAGCTAGCTGTGTTGGATTATGCATTGCGCGTGTTGATTGTAAGCTGGTTTGTCTTGACTCCGAAGCGATATTTACACGTACACCCCTGGTCCTCTAAGTCTTTGCTCTGAACTACATCATAAGCTTCATTGCAAAGAGACTGAAGCCCTTCTAAGCCAGCATACATGTTCTATGGGAGCTCCCTCCCTAGATCCACAGGGTTACTGGATCTTAAGCTTCTTTTCCATCTCGTCATGGAACCCGACAGGTGCCCTGGTCTCTTCACCGCGGAACACATCTTCCCACGTGATGGTAGCGTCCTTGCCCGTCAGAATCTCCTCATGAACGCTCGGCAGACCATCGCCAAGCGCCATGGGCCGCCACTCGCCGCCACGAACAATCTTCAGCTCCATGCCTCGACGCACCGGCTCTGCGATTCCATAGGTACGTCGCAATGACTCCATGCGAAGGGCGTCCTGCGTGGCTTCCCAGTTCTTGAGGCGGGATTCGAGGGGATGCGTCGAATCGGGCTGGTTGGAGCGGGCGTCGTACGGCGATGGGCCGATGCCATGGCGGAGTGTGTCGTGGACGCCGGGGGCGGACGGCGCGGAGGAGGTGTGTGAGATGTGGGAGAAGGAGTTGGGGTTGCCACTTTCGGGGACGATGCGCATAGACTGGCGAAGAGGGTCAGTACGAAGGCCAGCGGTTGGAGAGAATGGGAGGCATACCATCTTGACGGTTGCGCGGTGCTCGAGAACGAGGCTTTGTCGAGCAGAGGATAGAGCTGTCGAATTCGATGGTCGAGCCGCTTGCTGTCGGTGCGATAACAGGAGTTGCGACACCTTTAGACGAGGGGATGAAGCGAGATGACAGGTATGATGGGAAGCTGTCGCAGTCGTTCTGGGTATGGAGGTTGAAGCTACTGCCGAGCCAGGCTACGAGCGGCCTCGCGTCCACAGCTGTGCGGCAGAAACGTTCTGCCGGCGACCTACCTACCCTGCAGAGACCCACCTATAAGTTTGTACTGGACTCCGAGGCCGGACCACGAGTGTCATCAACTTTCATTTCACTTGGAAGGCGGCCACAGTGTGTTTACAGCATAGAGATGATCGAGCCAATTCCAATTCGATGACGACTACAATCGAGAGGCAAGGAAGCGGAAGCTGGAATTGGCCATGAAAGTTGTGGTTCCTGAGTACCAGGCGTCTTCTCACCCACTATGGCCTCCCGGGCGACGTCAAAGCTGCCCATCATCCGAATTGCTAACGGCACATTCTATCGCCACCATGCGAACCGGCAATTTTCGCCGTCACCTTCGTCCTCACAGGCGGATCCTGATCCTCCCTTGCTGAGCAACCTCGAATTCGAGCTACCTTCGTCCACCTCGAAACCACACAATTGGTGTGTTGTCGGGCCGTCGTTGGCGGGCAAAACAACCTTTCTCCAGGTCCTGCGCGGTCGACTGCTCTGCGAGCCGCCCACAGCCAGGTCCTTTCCGTACCTGTCTTCGGGTCGGGTATCTTCACGGCTAAGAAGCCCACAGCAGGCCATTCGCTATGTCGGCTTCGACGCGGAGCAGATGGGCGGCCTGGGCGGCAGCGGTAGCGTGACTACGTCGGCGTATCTCTCTGCCAGGTATGAGTCAAGGAGAGAGATGGCCGATTTTTCACTGAGGGACTTTCTCCTCGGGAACACGGAGCTCAATGCACTCAAGATTCCTACAAATAGCGAGGATGACGGTACTATCTCTGCGGAGTTCCTCGACAGTGTGGCGAAGAACCTGAAGTTGGACCATCTGCTTGACCTCCCCGTCACGTTCCTGAGCAACGGCCAGGGCAGACGTGCGAGGATAGCACGGGCATTGCTCACAAAACCTGAAGTGTTGCTCCTGGATGAGCCCTTCATGGGCCTGGATCCACCCACCGTGGCGAGGCTTAATCCCCTGCTACAATCGTTGGCGAACGCGGCCAGTCCGCGGCTGATCATGAGCGCGAGACCGCAGGACCCTCTTCCAGACTGGATCACCCATCTTGTGTATCTACGAACGGATTGTCAAGTTGGATCCATGGGACCAAAGGACGCTGTGCTGGACGGGTTGAGAAAATACGTGCAGGGCGTGAGGAAGGGCGGCGTCAGGGAGGATGAGAAGCTGCCCGTCAATGCGCTTGCAGAAATCGGTCAAGTGCTACCGTCGACATTGCCTACAGTATTGGAGGATTCAGTGATGGAAAACCCGGCGAACGGCCGCGGGCTCAGCGGCATTGATCTCACCGCCGAGCCCTTGGTGGAGATGGACGGATGCCGCATCAAGTACGGAGACAAGATTGCTCTTGGGAATTGGTCGCAGATGACGCCTCAAGGCTCCAAGGACGGTCTCATCTGGACGGTTCGCAGAGGCGAACGCTGGGGCGTCTTTGGCCCCAACGGCTCGGGGAAAACCACCATCGTGTCGCTCCTAGGCTCCGACCATCCACAGACCTACTCGCTTCCCATCAAGCTGTTCGGTCGCAGCCGTCTTCCGGAGGCGGGCACGGGCCAGCAGCCCTTGACGTTCTGGGATATTCAATCGCGCATCGGGCACTCGAGCCCCGAAGTCCACCAACACATGCCCCGGGGCCACACGCTTCGCCAAGTGGTGGAGAACGCATGGGCTGCCACCTTCCGATCGCAGCCGAAGCTCGATGAGACGGCCAAGAGGAAGGTGAAGGCAGCCTTGGCGTTTTTCGCCCCCGAGCTGCGGCCCGGCACAGCAGCGCACGACGACGCCGCCTGGGCCGACAAGTACATGTTCGGCGAGGTGTCCTTCAGCGCGCAGCGAGTGGCGCTATTCATCCGATCCATGATCAAGAGCCCCGACGTGGTGGTCCTCGACGAGGCCTTTAGCGGCATGGACGAGGCGGTGCGAGACAAATGCATGCGGTTCCTAGTCGAGGGCGACGGCAGCCCCGTGGTCCCGGGACTCTCGAGCCAACAGGCGCTCATTTGCATCGCGCATGTTAAGGAGGAAGTGCCGGACTGCGTCAGAGAGTGGATGTGTCTGCCCGAGGCGAATACTCGGCGGCCGGCGAGGTTTGGGCGGCTGGACGGGCCGATCCGGAGCGACGCCGGGCGCTGGCACGAGGTTTGGGGGTTTGCAGGAAGCGCGTGATGGGAGCCGGCACCTGTGTGGCGTCGGAGACATAGGATGAACCTCCCATGTGTTGATAACAGTGAAAGCTCATGAGAAAGTAGAGGTGAAAATTGTCCACTTACCTCGCGGGCTGGTGTAATGGCAGGCCGGACTCCTAGCGCCCACGCATCATGAAGATGTAACGGGTCGATATAGTGACATGTTTTCGATAGCATAATGCCAGCAGCACCCATCCGCGGCTTCTGTTCTGCAAAGACAACGTGTAGAGACATGACAGCGTCGTATCCAAACTCGCGTCACTTGCGCGCAGCAACGACGTCTCTGCGGCGGGGGAGAGCATCGCATCCATCCATGCGCGTAAAAAGCAAGCCGCCGCAATCACTCGGAGCCGGTGATCTCACCTCAAACTCACCACATGCACAACCACCAAACCATGTCGTCCACAGCCCAACAAAGACACGCCTTCCTGGCCTGGCCGCTCTTCAACCCACTGCTGTTCGAAAACGAAACCAGCGATGCGCGCGACCACTGCGCCAACGAAAGGAGTTGCGTCGTCCCCCCCCTTCTTTGCTCCTTTCGCAAAAGCTCACATTCACACCTCAGCGTTCCTCTCCTACCTCCGTCTAGCAGTCTACATGGCGGTCGTGTCCGTCGCCATCACGCTATCGTTCCATCTGAACCACCGACCGAGCGACTTGGAGCGTCGCATGGCCAAGCCGCTCGGCGCTGTGTTTTGGGTGCTGGCTGTGTCGACGCTGGTGCTGGGCGTGGGCAATTACATTCGTATGTTTATTTTTTGCTTTGCTTGTATGAATTGGAAATTGTGCTGAATGACGGGCTCGCACAGAGACGGTGGTCAAGTATAGACGGAGAGCGGCGATTGTGCAGACGGGGCTGAAGACGCAGTTGGTACGTATGGCAAACGGGCTTCGTCAAGTTCCTCGCTGCTGTTTCTACTTTCTACGGATTGCTCACTTTGCTTGCGTTTAGGTGCTTGGTGTCCTGGCGGGTTGTATAGTGGGCACGTGTGTTATTCTGTTGGTGACTGCGCGTCAGGATATGAAAAAGGAGCTGTTATGATCCTTGTAGACCTGGCCTTCTCGCCCTGGACTTGGTTGTGGTCTGAGTGGGCTTTCCTGTGCATAATGAAAAAGTACAGACCATGTTTGGGTGATAATCTACCACGTCTCTGGTCTCTGAGTTTTACAAGAAGATATGAAAATAAGAAATAAACCCAAACGCCAATGAGCATATCGTCGAGGCCGACACGGGGTCTCATCCAGAATCCCCGGCAATTCCACGGTTCTATGTCTTGTTTTTATCCTTGCAGAACAGATCCTCGGCGTTCCGGTTCTGCCGGGGACGCGACTGCGACTCGGCCTCGTCACATCCACCAACCTCGATGCGGAATACCCGCGTGTACTCCTCCGAGTTCTCTATGAACTTGTACAAATCTGGCTGATCGCCGTCCCATGATAGCATTGGCAACCCGTCCGGCTCCCGCAATTGGCCGTTTTCCAGTAGAGTTTCCAGTTTGATCGCGGGAGACTTGGCATCAAACGACTTGGCCACATCGTCGACGAAATCTGTGGCCGCAGTGTCTTTCGAAACCGAGCCAAGGTGCTCCTCGGGCACGGCGGGCATGTCGCTGTGGACGCCAATGATGGAGGCGGCAGTTGACCGGCTGGGGTATAGCGTATAGTACCCACGCAGTCGCGAGAGTTGCAAGGCATATTCCAGCCAGGCGGGATATCGGGAGCCCACCTCCTTCTTGGCCAGCATCGACGGCGTAGCCGATGCGTCATGCTGCACCTCTAGGACCCTGGATACGTAGCTGTGCAACTCGATCCATTTTTCGCCCATGAAAAGCATGGCATCACTGTCGGGCCTCTGCCACAGGAACGCTGTGCCTTCAACCTTGCTTCCCTCCTCTGCTGGGGGTGGAGTGAAAGGCCGTTTGCCGTCCACCATGGTTGTTGGGCTCGACAAACTTATACCCATCATTTGAGTATTCGCCATGGCGGCTCGGGAATGGAGCTGGTGAAGAATCATGTATTTGACATCTGTTCAACGATCAGCGCATGCGCGATGGGGATTCATGACGAGGACACGAACAGTGAAAGAGCTGGGTTGTAATTTCGGTGTGAGGAGAGAGCACTAAAACATGGTTGTGGGAGGGTTGCACGGGCCAGAAAGATTCGAGGAACCGCACAGAGCTTTCCTCCTCGGCCATCTTCTTGCGGGCGACGCGGCGTCGAAGAGATAGCATCTGCGGCTCTTTCCCATGTCCGTTCGAGAGCGGAGGCCATTGGAACGTGGACAAGAAAGCCTCCAGAGGCTTGTCCACGATGTGAGGTAGCTCAACGGTCACCTGCGGCGTGGAGATGCCGGACAAATCGGCATCGGCCAACGACTGCAGCAGCCTTTTGAGATTCCCAGAGCCACCCGGGGGCGCGTGAACCAGGATGTCAAACCGAGCTTTGTTCCATGCTGTGGCTATTTAGTATTGTTGTTGCTTGTGTCGATGAAGGACTTCCACAAGCGCATACCTGCTAAAGACTGAGAATCAAGCTTTGCTATCCATGACAATCGCTCCGCAGCACGCTCAGGGAGCTCGATCAGAGCCCCCTTGACGAGTTCGGCTTTCTCTCGCATTCCACGCAGGAAGAAGGGCTCTTCCGCGTCAGTCGAGTCAATCAGGACGGCTTGTGGATTCATGTACGTATTGATTAGGGCTTTCGAGCATTTTGTGTTAGCCTATGCAGCGCTCATGATGGTAGGAAGTCGAAATGGGCAACGTACTGAAGGCTTGACTCGTTGCCGACCTCATGCGATCCACGGATGCCGTGGAGGTGTGATCAGGGCGGCCATCTTGAGAATCGAGTCAGTAAGGCACAAGCGCGCGGTGAAGCGAGTGCTTCCCTCACCATGAACGTGCAATGGACAAGAGGACGGGTCGATGCCATTGACCTGAAGCAAGTCATCCAAGGGCAATTCGCTGGTGCCCATCAAGACAAAGTGAACGCTGCCCTGGCGCTCGGCAGCCATTTGGCAGGCCATAGGCAGCAGCGCGGCGACGCTTTTGAAGCTCGCACCGGCGAAGAGGACATTGCGATTGAAGATGGAGGCGCCGCCGGTCGACATTGCAATCTGGATCGACCGTGCTAATCCAGGGTACTTGATGGGGCCATTGTGTCTGGCCTCTTTTCCTGATGCAGAGTGTTTGTCTGATCCTGCGCCTACCTTGGTGACTTCGCCTTTCTCTTTGCGTTTCTTGGTCTTGACCGAGTCGGAAGATGGCAACTTGAAGGGAGACGCGTGATAGTACGGACGATCGGCATACTGGCGGTCTCTGTAGGCCTCCTCATCCGCGAGGCCATCGCGCAGCGCAGCCGAGTACTTGGCGCCCGATAGCTGTAAGCTCCCCCGGCGATGAAGCAGAAACAGCAGGGCGGCGAGGATCAGGGTGTATGTGACGAGGCGCCTCGTCCATCGAGGCCGGGGTACTCGAGCAACCTGCCAATGGGCAGCGTGGCCGGCATGCTTCGGGAGTCTGATATCGTCGTCTTTTTTGGTCGCCATTTCCTCGTCATTTCGCCAACGATGAGACAGCGACCAAGCTCGCGCACTCGTCATGTTGGCCTCAGGGAAAGAGGTGTCGCGTTGGGAGAAGCTCGAGGTGTCCCATGACGACACCGTGGAGGCTCGGAGCAATTGACGAGACGGAGGACAAGATGGTGGTCAGGATGTGGAGGCGACGACAGCATGGCCTCGACGAGAGACAGGCCGACAACAGAGAGAAGGATTCAAGGGCAACGGATGACAGGTGGTGAGGATGATGCAACGCCAGGGCAGGGCGCGCCAAAATTAGTCAGGTACAGTTCGGCAGCGGCTATTTCTGTGTAGGTGTATGTAACTCGGCCCACATAGTGACGGCGCACCCCCCCTAGTAGCGTATACGGGCCAAGTGTATCACGGATTTAACTACTATACAAAATACACTACAGCTTTATTAATTAATAACTAAAAAAAAATCTAACTATAGTATTATAAAGCTTATTTAAAAAATATTAATTTAAATATAATATTATTATAGTTAATTAAATATATAACTATTACTTATATATTATAGTATTTAGCTATATTTATAGTTTTAATTTTTACTTTTTTTATATTTTTAAGTTTAATAAAATATATATTTAAATTAAGCTTAATTTATTTTTATTTTTAAAGTTTTAAAGTCTTTATTTATTAAGTTTTATAATAAATTTTTTTTTTTTTAAAAGCTAGGTTAATTATAAAAGAATTAAATTTTAACTTAATAATATAACTATAAATAGCTAGCTTATATATTAAATTTAAAATTATATAAATAGCTTAAAAAATTTTCTAAATATTATTTTCTTTTTAAAGTATTTATATAATACTAAGAAGGTTACTTTTTTTATTATTATATATATTTTTTCCTCTATAACGAGGTTAAACTATATATTATCTACTTTCTTTTTAGCTTCCTTCAACAACCTATTACTATCTATAAGCAACTTAGGGTTACTAGCCTTAATCCTAGCCCTAAGATCCCCTAGAGTCTTATTAGCCTTATCCTTATTAATAAAGCCCTCCTTTTTAGCCTTCCTAACGATTTCCCTAGTAGCGTTACTACTAGGGGCTTATTTTCTACCTATAGTACGTCTTAGTATATACGTATTAGGCTATTATCTTAGTTAGTAATAAGGGTCTTGACTTTTAACTTATATTCTTACCTACTAAGGCTTATATAGCCGTGGAAGGTCTATTAACCAAAGTAGTTTGCTAGGTCAGGTATAAGGTCTTATGTATATATAAGGTTTACAAGATTGACTCTTAGGTTAGGCTATGTTTATAAGAAGATAGCTTAAAAAAATATAAGAAGAAGTTTTCTTCTATCTTATACATAGGCTCTAGGGGCTTTTATAGTTAGGCTATAAAGCCTATCTACCTATATAGACTTTTTAAGTTATTTATTTAGAGTTTAACTAGAGAGGTACGTATTACGACCTCTTAGTCTACATACTTATATTATTATTATACGCGTTCCTAGCGTTAATTATACTAGAAGTCTAGCGTAACCTTAAACTAGTCTATATAGCTAGAGGTAGGGTATTGCCTCTCCCTTATTTAATAATCCTATTATTAAGTTAGCTAAAGTAGCTAGTAGCTTAACTTTTATTAATTATATATAACTATATATATATTTTTTAATATATTTTTAAGAATTAAGACTTTCCTTATAATATAACTATATTTAAAAACTTTTTTATAATTTTAAGGCTATAAGCTAGCTACTTTAAAACTTAACCTTATATTATAGCTTATAAAAGTTTTTTTTTAAGCTATAATATAGGCTTTAAAAAAATTAAGTTTCTAAATAAGTATAATTTTAATAAAAATATTAAGATTATAAAGTTATTTATAATAAGTTTTTTTTACTAAATTAAATATAGTTAAGTTAAATAATTAAGTAATATAAAAACTATATACTAGTAGAAATAGTATATATATATAGTTTTTAAAGTAAAATTATATAGCTTTATTAATTATATAGCTATTATAACTATTTAGAATTAATAATAAAAAATTAAAATTATTTTCTAGTTATATTTAAAAAAAAAATATATATTTAAATTATTTAAGAAAAATATTTTAATTACTCTAGCTATTTTTTAATATATTAAAAACCTAAGGTTTATTAAAGTTATTATTAAACTACTATTATTATATAGATATACTTTTAAAAATAATTAAAAAATTAAAAATAATACTTAAAGCTTTAATATACTTAATTATAGTTATTAAAAGTCTAGTTTATAATCTTTTAATTTTTATATATTTTAATTTTATATTAAAAAACTTAAAAATAAGCCTATTATTATTTTTTTTTTCTAAGATATTTATTTTATTTATATTATAAATATTTAAAAATTTAATTTATATAAAGTTATTATAGAAATTAAAGAATTTATTAATAGTTTTAAAAGTTATTTTTTTAAACTATATAATATTTATTTTATACTTTAATTTAATTTTAAAGTTTTTATTATAGTATAAAAAACTTTTAATTTATTATTTATTTAGTAATTAATTATTACTTTAATTTTAAAAAATCTAAATAATAATATATTAAACCTAATAATAACTTAGTATATATTTTATACTTTTTTACTATAAAGCCTATTAAATAATATATTTTTTATTTTTAAAGCTTAAGTATTATTATATTTATTATATTTTTTACTAAGTTATAGCTCTTATAAGTTAATAATATAGTATTAACTTAAAAATATAAAAATACTATTTTATAGTATAAATAAAAACTCTAGAAATAATTATATTAATTATAGAAGTTACTAATAATTCTAAAAATATATATATTACTTATAATAACTAAAAAACACGCTTATAAATGTAGATTGAAGTTATAGGGCTATTAGGGTTGAAGGTGCGAAGAAGCGCGCCACTAGGGGGGGTGCGCCGTCACTATGTGGGCCGAGTTACTCGGAGCTCCGTAGCTGCGCGTCTTTGAACCACTCCTACATTACGTATAATAATAGCGGACCACTTACATCAGTATGTACTAGTCAATTACCTTGCCGATACGAAACAAAGAATGATTAAACACCCTTATCACCATATTTGCCACATTTAATTGCATAGATTTATATAGTAAACAACAGGAAAAGTACAAAACAGAGGTGCCCAGGAAGGTCCAGCCAGGATGCTGCAGTCTGCAGTCTGCAGACGAGGCGAAGCGGGCCGCTGCCATCATTTGGGATGCACCCGCAGTGGAGCCACTACGCTACGGCCCACGTAGCTTCTGTGCTTCTTCAGTGACGACGGACGGAAAGGAAGAGAAAAAAAAAATGAGAAGATAATACAGTGGTGGGGTACTAGCAGTCATACGTCAAATACTTCGCGGGACGTCACGCAAGTTTCAAACATTTGATTCTACTGCCATTACTGCTGCTCGACCACTACCTCATCGGCGCTCTGCCATTGCTACAAGTACCACCCAAGCCATGGGTAAATCCCGTCGTAACAGGGGCGGCCCGGCTCAGCAAAAGGATCTTGCCCCCAAGCCTGTCAAGCCCCCCTCGGACCCCGAGCTCGCTGCTCTTCGCGAGGCCAAGATCCTGCCCATCGTTCAAGGCCTTCGGGACCCTGACAGCAAATCCCGTGTCGCCGCTGCATCCGCCGTCTCCGCCATCGTCAAAGACACTCGATGCCGCAAGTTGCTGCTGCGCGAGCAGGTCGTTCACCTTGTCCTGTCCCACGTTGTCGTCGATGCCGCCCTCGAATCTCGCGCCGCAGGATGGACTATACTCCAGTGCCTGGTCCAAGAGGAAGAGACCGACTTTTGCATACACCTCTATCGTCTCGGCGTCTTGGATCTTATGGAGCAAGCCACCAGGCCCATCATCGACAAGCTGATGCCTGACGACTCGGCTCTTGCCACGCTACCACCAACGGAGCAGAACCATATCCATATCATCAAATCCGCCCTCGTCTCTCTTCTGACCAAGCTGGCTGAGGCCGATGATAACATACCCGACGACATCGGCAGGAGAAAACTCTTTGCACAGCTGCTTTTCACCCTCGCTTCGGCAAGCGTTGCGAGTCCCGACGATGAAGCCCTAGTCTGTCTCATGGTCTTGTCCGAAGACAACCAGCAACTCGCGAAACAAATCGTCAAGTCCAACGACAGCCAATGCTATCAGGCACTGCTGGCGCTGAAAGAGCGCACCGATGTATCTGGCAATCTCGCCTGCGCGATCCTCCACAATGTCTTCGCCGCGCTCGAGGGACTAGACGATGCGCCCCAAATACCCAACGCAAGCGACTCCCTGCTCATACCGACCCTGACCAAAATCATATCCGCCATCCAGCCCGAACACACTCCAATGAACGGTCACACCGATGGATGGTCGAATCCCGCCAAACAGCTGGAGCTTGCTCTCGAGACCCTGGCATCCATTGGAACCTCACTCAGTTCCAACGCCGAAGTCTTCAGCTCCGCGCAAGAACAGCACCTCGATCAAACCAGGGAAGACGAAGCCATGGACGACGCGGATGACGACGGCGACGCTTCTGCCGGTGACGAAAGCAGTCAAGACGGGGAAGACGACGACATGGACCAGGACGAAATGGAAGCAGACATGGAAATGGTCACGGGCGCTGACTTCGGCTCCCGCGAACAAGGCAGCCTGGACGAGGTACCCGTTTTTCAGTCCTTGCTCCAGACGGCCCTCCCAGAGCTTGTCCGCATTGCGCGTATCCAGCCTTCGGACGACGAGCTTGCCCGACTCCACGGCTACGCCCTTTCCGTCCTCAACAACATCGCCTGGTCCGTCTCCGTCATAGACTTTTCCGACGACCGCAACGCCGTCATGCAAAAGGCCTGGACGCCCGTCGCCCGCGGCTTGTGGGAACAAGTCATCGTCCCCGTCCTCTCCACCGACACCGCCAACATCGAGCTCGCCACCCAAGTCACCAGCTTGGCCTGGGCCATCGCTCGCACCCTCAAAGGCCGCCAGGCCTCTCTCGTCGGCGACGAACACCGCAAATTCATCAGTCTCTACCACGCCACCAAATCTCTGGATCCGCCGTCATCAACGGACAATCACAACAACGACCCGTTCCAGCGACTTGGCGTGAAATGCATCGGCGTTCTTGGCCAACTTGCCTATGACGCCTCTCTCAACCGCGAAATCGGCGTCTTCCTTGTCTCCCTTGTCTCGGCGCTACCGTCCACACCCACCGCTGACGCCGTCGAAGCCCTCGACCAGCTCTTTGAACTGTACGGAGACGAAGACGCCAGCTACGACAAGGACGTGTTCTGGCAAGGCGATTTCCAGTCGCATCTGCAGGACGCACTGCCCAAGATGCGAGCGGCAGCTAAGGCTGTGGACAAGAATGCCCAGCCTGAGCTAAGGACGAGGGCTGATGAGATTGTTTTGAATTTGCCTAGATTCTTGGCGTATAAGCGGAAACACAAGCCGTAAAAATCGAGTTTGGTCATCAGGAGAAAACGCAAGGCTCAAAATCTTCCTAAGAAAACGGGGTATGATACACAAAAGTGTTGGATATATCAAAGTAGACATCGGCGACGCATGTGCAATGGCAGCATTTCAGAATTTAGGCTATGGGGAGTGCCCCGTAGCAACAAGATTTGAAATTTGAATAAAATGGTAGAGACATGGGTCATCCTCATTAGGAGAACCGGTTTGTTGGCTCTCTGCTCCCAGCCTGCATCGATGCTCTCTCTAAATGACAAGGCTACCCATTCACGAGACACATTGAGCAACCCACAACATGACTGCTCACAGAAAAATTTCGCCAGATTGCCCAAAGCACCCATCAACATCTCTCAAACACGCGATACAGCCCCTTCAAACTGGCCACCTCCAAAATGCCACCCTCCATGAGCGCGTTGGTCGCCACCAGTCTCGCCTTGAACGCCGGAAACAGAATATGCTCCAATGCCCACCGAACATGTTTCCTCCTCGTCTTGATCTCGGCTGGTATCTCGCCTCCGACAGCAGACCCTTCCCCCGCCACTGTCGGCAACTGTTCGGGTACGTAAAACGTCGCCAGCTCCTTCAAGAAGGTCTTGAAGCAGCCTTTTTCCTCGTTCCAAACGACATTGGGACCGAGGCGGAGCAGAAAACGAGGCAATTTCGCCAGAGGTGGTGTGTAACCCTTGATCATGAGCGGTATCGAGACCAGTTCTCCGGCGGGAGATATCTCGAGAGAAAAGTACTCCTGCAGCATCTCCCGTCGCTCGATGAGCTGCTCGACCACCTTGTTCACAATAACGTCCACATCAAAGTCCTCGTCCGCGGCGCCGAAACTTTTCTTCTCCATCTCGGCTGCCATACGAAGGAGATCCCTAAGCCCCAAAGCCGGGCTGAAGCGAATGACGCCGAAATTTCCAAAATCAGTCAGGCCCAGCTGATAAAAATACTCGAAACACGCGTGCCCATAGTCAACCAAGTATAACTTGACGCCGCCTTGTATCGCCGCCAGACGCCTGCTTTCGTCCACAACGCCAATGAACGTGTGGGAAGCAATAATCTCCGTTAAATCTTGATGCATATCTTCTCGAACTTCGCTGCGTAGTTCCTTAACGCTCCTTAAACGGCAAACCACGGGCTCACGGTCGTTTGTCTCGTATTGAATAGGTTCGGGTATGGCAAGGGTATCGTCCTCATGGCTGTTCGGTGCTGGACTCCCTGCATTTCCGCTGGGGGAGAACATGCTGGTAATTTTCCGCTCCGACTTGTCTGTCCTAACGAGGTCGTTGGAGTTTCTTCGCAGCCGTTTCCCCGTGACGAGGACTTTGGATGCCGTAGCAGGGTTCTCGCTCACGTCTTCAGGCGCTCTTGCTCCCGGCAGCAGGGTCTGCGTTTTGAACGTGCGACTGGTATCGACGGCGGCGAGCTCTCTTTCAATTGCTGTACAAATCGCCTGAATGATTTCGTCCTCGTTGAGGAAATGAACCTCGCGTTTGGTAGGGTGAACGTTCACGTCAACACGGGCAGGATCAATCTCCAAGCTCACATAGGCGAAAGGGTGGCCCCCTTTCGGCAGAAAGGTCGAATATACTTGATCAATGGATTTTCTCACAAGGGAAGATTCCACACTACGACCGTTGATAAACAGCAGTATGGTGGTTTTCTTAACATGGTAATTCGCATTGGTGACCAGAGCGTGTGCTTTGAACCCCCATTTCGCTTCCGACGTGCTGAACTCGATCAACTCATTCGCGACGTTACTGCCGTAGATCTGTCGAACTCTATCCAGCGTTGTCGCTTGCGCTTGGACAGATAGACTGTTGGAAGATTCGCCTGCTTTTTTGCACGAGAAGCTCACGCCTTGGCAGTGGATGGCGTATCGACCAACCATGTCGATAATTTTGTTGAGCTCGTCGGAATGAGATCGAAACGCTCTCCGGCGCGTTGGAATATTGAAAAAGAGATCCTCTACGGTGATTTGCGTTCCTGGTCTTCCGGCCACGCCTTTGGGCTCCGCGGGCAGGCCTGGCTTGGGCGCAACCATTTTACCATCCAGATAATGGGCCCTCCACGCCAACGTGGAGTCCTTTGTCTTTGTTGTGATGCTCAAATGAGCGACATGACTGATGCTCGCGAGCGCTTCTCCCCGAAAGCCATAGGTGCCAATCGAAGCGAGGTCCTCGAAAGAGGATATTTTGGACGTGGTGTGGCGCTCGCAAAGAATGCCAAGATCCTCCTTCTTGAAGAGCGTTAGGACCGCAAGCTTTATGTAATCCAGCATGGCTCACCTCGATACCGCAACCATTATCGGTAATTTGGAGGAGCTTGAGGCCACCATCTTTGACCAGTATGTCCAATGCCGTGGAACCAGCATCCACAGCGTTCTCAATGAGCTCCTTCAGAGCATGTACAGGTGCGACGATGATTTCGCCCGCAGCAATCTTGTTCACAACGTCTGGGTCCAGGGCCTAGGTGGTGATTGTACGGGTTAGGAGAGCGGTCTATTGTTCAGTCTCGTCAGAGTATGGGCTGGAGTTCAACCTTGATACGGCGCGCAGGCCGTTCATCGTCGGGGAAATCATCGGCCTTTCGTTTGGTACCGCTCAGATCGTCCAGGTTCATCTCATCAGCCATGACGACGACTTGGCGGCCATAGGCATGGATTGGAGCATCCGCGCAACATTCAGACACCTCGGCTAGTAGTTGGGATTCCTTTGGCGGTTCACTCTGAAGAACGCGTCTCGGGTGATGATGATGATGATGCAACAGAGTGCGTATCTTGCATTAATGAAGTTGTCCACGATGTAGTTATCATAGTACAATCGAGGTTATTTGACGAGGTTGTTTGATATTTCTCTTGAGAAAGCAAGTGCGGAGCACCCGCCGATGACTTTGATTGCTGGATTGTACCTTGGTACCAACCTACGGAAGTAGCTGCGGGCGAGGATAGAGGTACGCGAGACACCCGCGTAGACACGTGACCATAGGGGCTTTAGGCATGACTCCTCAGCCTTGCAATTGTTTGCGTATGTCTAATGCAACATTACATAGAGGCCGCCTGACTGATGGAAGATCAATTCACAAGAATGTGGTACTACTACTCTTTACAAATAGAGGTAGTCGGGGACAAACCCGGAGCACGCTAAGTACAGGGTCTCATCAAGGATGCCGTTATATGGTTGGGCCGAGGCTCATCGCTACCGCCGACAGCCGCCAATGTTTCCTCGGCGATAATTTATCGAAGCGGCCGGCAAGAACGTGGTGTGTTGATCGGAACTCCACGGACATACGGTCGGCGGATCAGATAACTGAAACAGCAGCAACGGGGAATTTCGAGAGTGTTGCCGGCGCTGGGCAATCAAACGGAGGTGCTGCAATCCTCGACGGATTCATAGCCCACCTGGGACGCGTAATTTAACCGAGACGAAACTCGAGTCGACGTTTGGGATTTAAATCCGGCGCTGTAATTACCTCAGGGTACCGCAAGTCCGTTGGGTTGGGTTTTCGCAGTGATATTACAGTACTTGTACATGCTAACTTTCAACTAGTATGCCGAGTACGGATTCCCGACGTGGTACATGGCAGTACTTGTTACAGATATGGCCATCTCCGTCCCCACTCCTGTAAGGCTGGTTGCCAGCCAACAACTGCCTCAAGTTGCCCCCACCGGCACCCAGCGTTGTAACGTAAAAATAGCGTCAGTCGAAACAGGCCACGGAGGGCCATCTGCCGGCCACGCTTTTGCAAATCATATGCCCCATCGCCGGCTCCATAGTTCCTCAGCCTAACAGATCAGCGCCGCGGCGGATCTTGGCCGAGACGGACAGCCCTATCCACAAAGGCCTCACTAGTCGTCCTAATTGCCCCTTCTCCACGTGGGCTGCGTTGCCGCCGGCATCTCCATGGCACCCTGTGTGCCAGGCAGCCCTCGGATCGGGGGTAGCTGGAGCGACGATTTCCTTTGCTGCTGTGGGACAGGACTGTGGCTGCCACGATGAGCGGCAACAAATGAGCCGTGCATGTTGGTCCCTTCCATCGGCTTCGCTTGGTCTACCAGAGGTGGGAGACGATTCCTGTGCACCCGACTGCTGGCAGCAGCCCTCTCTCGTTGCAGGTTTGAATACCAATCGTCTTCGTCTTCTCTTAGCTGCAGGGAGCCGTAACCGACTCCACTCAGCGAGTCGGGGCTTCGGGGTTGGTGATGGTGGCTGCCCCCTTGTGCATGATATTGCACCGGAGGCCGAGGCGATTGGCTCATTTGTTGCCTCGAGCCCGATGGAAGGAGGAGAATCAGAACAATGAAATAGAAAGACCCTTCTTTGGCCAGACCGGCGCGAAGAATATGTGGCCTCGGACGTCCCTCGATGCCGATAAAGGTCATTTGATCCTGGAACGTGAGCGGGAAATGTCCATAATCCTCGGGACTGAACCCTAGACCGTGTATCGCCTGGCTTGCACGGCCAAAGATGGGTGGCAGGTAGTTCGGTTCTCGCCTCCCTTGTTCTTTATGGAGCTGGGCTTGGATGCCAGCCACTTTGTCGAGGTCGGCTCCCGATGTATGTTCACTTAGTTTCTGACCCGATACATTCGGCACTCCAATGGCATCCAGGAATGTCGGCGATGCCTTGACAAACTCCATGCCCATGGTGAGGTAGGCGACAGGCTGGGTCGGCTGTGCAAATGGTATCGGATTCGGCCTGCCAACTTCTGCCGAGGCACTCGCGCCAGGAAAGCGTCGACGCTGGGCAGCAACCTCTGCCAGGGAGGAGGATGATGCCGCGGCCCCAGACGGGAAGATGTTGCTCAATGGTCTCCTTGAAAGAGCTGCGTCTTGCGTCGAGCCTCGCGCCTGGTCGAGCCGCATGCCTTTATCATCTCGCAGCCTTGGCCTGCCTCGCTTCTTATGCTGGACGTCGATGCAAGCGTCTTCTTTGCCATTGCTCACGCATCGAGAGCATGGTCGCTGAGCTATTGGTCAAGTCAGCATTGATATTTCGTTAGGGCACGCTACCGCGCAACAAGCATCGTCTGTTTGAATTGCAATGAGGTCCAAAAATCTTGGTCTCGGCTTCGAGGCGCAACGCGTCTTGCCAGCGGCGTAGCACGAGTGTCACACAGCGTCTCGGTTCGGACGACGCTTGCGCTTGCTTCGTGCTCCACAGGGAAAGGAAAATTGATACTTGCGAGACTGCATGGGCAATGGCAAGCTGGGGGATACATAGTAGAGGCAAATTTCGACTGTACATACCATCACAACTAGAGACGGTTAGTATCAAGGCTTGACCGGTTGGTACGTGACTTTAAGCTTACCGAAGATGCGCCCGCTTGCATGGCACACAAGCTGAGGCAACGTGGCCCTTGGCTCTTCTTAACAGTTTGGGGGAGCCGCCGGCCTCAGTGGCAGCCGTGAGGTATTCGGGGGTTGGACTCTGTCGCGCGGTTGAGCTGGGTCCTCCGGCGAGCGGCACGTAGGATTTCAAGAGATCTGTACGAGCATCTCGCGGCTCATGCAAAGCGCTCTGTTGCGGAAGTTGGTCAAGCCGAGCGGGCAGTTCTTGGAAGGACCTGGAGTTCAGCAGCGCCGGTGGCGGCGGCAGCGCATAGCGGACACCTGTCGTAGGGTGAGGTCGATCCGAACGATGCTGCTGTTGCGTTGAGGTTTCCGACATGTATAGGTCGGGGCCCTCGCCGAGAAGACGTCTCTCTTGAGATAGCTTGCGCGGCGGCGGAGGTGAGCCTGACATGGGCGGAGAGGGATATGCATTAGTGTAGGCAGAGAGGTCTGCCTGTCCGCCGTGGAGACCCCAGGCCTTGTCACCTAGGCTGGCGCCTGCGAGAGTTTCACCTGAAGGTTGACTAGAGACCAGTGGATCATGCGTGGTTCTGCTGCTAGGCGTCATGGGGGAAGCGACTCTGTCCCCCGACGACGTGGCCGATTCGTCTTTGTCCTGCATTCCAAGGGCAATGGTCGATCTCTTATATTTCGTACCCTTGCCTAAGCAGGTACCTGAGCGTAGCAAGGGGATGAAGAAAGGGCAGCCAAGGATAGGCTACGCAGCCGAGAGGGCAATTCGAAACGCTCCGATAGGTTTCGAGAAAGCGAGATGACCTCGAGTGACCGCCCAGCTACGAGACTCTTTTTTTTTTATGTCTCGACGTTTCCACCTGGAGGAAGAGAAAGAAAAAGGAACGGGCAATGCTGTGGTTCAGTATCCGAAAATGTTTCCCAGACCAAGTTTTGGTTTCACGGCCCGAGCTCCGATGAAGAACGGAAGACGCAGAACGGGGCAATTCCTTTAAACTCAAAGCAATGTGTTGATGGAAAGTATCGAGGCGACAGTCCGGGAATGTGACGACTTTTGCCTGATGAAGTCGAGTCGCTGGTGTGAAACAGATCGCTGCAGGGTGACACTGAAGGTCAAGTCTTGAAAAACCCCTGTGGCACGGCCGACAGACGACTATATAGATTCTTTGCCTTTTGCTGCCAGTCTTGCAAAAGGATCAAAGGATGGGGAGGCAATGGAGATGTGGATGAAGAAAGGCCAGGCAGATATACAAGGCTGGGGAGGACGTCTCAGATAACTACCAGAGGCAAAGGAGCGATGGGTCTGGAGGTTGGCGACTCAAGGAATAGATTCCTTGTGTTTGCTCAAGGCGCCGTTAGGAGTACACATCCGACCTAGAGTCGGGGGGAGATAAAATCTTTGAAGGAGGGGGGGGGGGGTATAGTTCGGTGTCAGTATTGTAGGAGCCCCAGACGGACTCAGCCGGCGTTTGCCATATACAGATTGGCCTATAGCCTATAGGTACGGGGTACAGTCTCCAGTAACTGTATTAGGGATTCTGCAAGATGGATACCACCACAGACAACCAAGTTCCCCATTCGCCGGAACCTTGGCCATGTGTCGGAGTGTACATGGAGAATTTTAGGCCCTCTGGAGCCCCTGTCAAGCCATGCTTCTCCGGCTATGATTTCTCCGGCGCATCTAAAATAACAGGAGGGCCAAGCTTTGCCGGCATTAGTCGTAGGTCTGTTTGTAATAAGAGGCGAACATTGCCAACCGACCTTGTTTCGTCCGGATTAACGGACTTCGGGGCTTCGGTGGACGCTAATGGTACAGTGTGCTGCTCGGACGCTTGATACGCCGCCGACAGGGGTAAGGCTGCTTCTAATCCCGCTAACTGCTCATGACGTGACTGGCCCGGCCGGTTCTTGGTTGCCTCTTGTTCCTCAATCCACTGGAATGCCACTCTGGGCACCCGACTAAGCCCGACCTGGCGGTACTTGCCGGTACATGATCTCAATCCCGAACTCAGCTCCACAGTACCTGTACCTGCTAGGTAGTACTTGTAGCCTCGATCCTGACCAATGAAAATCCGACCTGTAGGTACCTGGTAATTAATCCAGCGGCTAGCCCTACAAGTTACTGGCGCCTTGCAAATCTTAATTAGCACAAAAGGATTCACATGCCAGTCCCCGTAGGAGGCGAAACCAGGATCTGCGAAGAATATCAGTTGCCAGTTGCCTACACCATCACGTCGTGTCAAGATAAGACTCGTAACAACGTCCTCTCAGGCATCTCTCTCTCATCAGCTCTATCATCTATGCCGTGTCAACATGAAAGTCTATTTTATTCGTTGCGACAATCGAGTCGGTCTTTGTCCGACTCTCATTGTGTAGAATAAGCGACAGGGGCTTTGGTGTCGATGGCGGTGTCGCACCAAACAGTTCTGCCAAACGTCTGGTGGCGATAGTCCAGTCCAAGACAAGATTGAAGGGTACAAGTCCCATCACCGTACATAAACGCATGTCCTTGTTTGATGGGAAGGATGCGCTCTCCCAACACGTCAATTCAATGTTGTGAATGCCAACTTCATGCATGTGTTTATTCATATCCAACCGTTGGAGGGAGATTATACATGCACAAAGGTGCTTCTTCTTAGTCCCGTCTGGCGGTCATGTTATAAACCCACCTCCCCCTTCAGGTCTGACGTTAATTTGTCTGAGCCTGGTGGGTTAAAGTGATTCCTATTGATCTGGGCCAACTCGCTTCGGTTCATGTTCCTTGTATCCGAATCCGGTCTGGGTGGTTGTTCTATCTTTGCCTGGGCAACCGACCTTTGGAGCGATCGGGGCAGCTGTTTCAAAGCCAGCTGGCTCCTTCTGTCAGGTAGCCCTTTAAATTTGCATCCCGAGCCTGACAGTGGGAGAATGAAGACACCGATCGCTGTGACCGTCCGTAGGCGTGATGCATGACTCGAAATCGCATCAGCTCGAATGTGAATTGGGCGGCATCACGTACAACGTTGCAATGCGGCCTTGGGTCGTATCAGTCATGTCTTGAATCCGGAGCTCCACGTTCGGAGGCATAGCGGACGCAAAACCAGGGTGACAGGGCCGCGAAAATTCTCCATTTCGATGATAGAACCCTCAAGTCGGATATTTCTCCTTGGGCGGCAGCCTCGCCACCTACCGGCTGCGTTATTCCGTCTGTACATACATGTATGGCACTCTAGTGGGCGAGTGGTCACCAAGCTACTCCTGGTAGGGCTGTCGGGACAACAGACACTGTCTGTTTCCGAGTCTATCTGTAGGTGCATACAAGGACAGGCCAAGGTGACGAGTCTGCCTACATGTATGCTGAACTCTACTGTATATTTTGGGCGGTGGAGCTGAGATTCGATGTTGCCACAGGCGTCAGCCCTGGGGGAGGGTTTCGAATTCGGATTTGCCGCCTCGCAGTAGTTGTGGTGGCCTGATCTTGATACAAGTAATAAACTCCAAACGGGTTTGAGACGGTGAGAGAGATTGTTGGCGTTGATATCCAGAAGGACTTCGGTTTCCCGTTGGTTCTCCCAAGGCTCCCCCTGCTGTTTTTACCTTTAAAGGGGGTCAAAACGTGCTCAAAGCGATGTTAGCGCCTCGACAGGTTGAAAAAAGGACCTGACATCGACTGCAATCCTGGCCACTAAGCCCTACCAAGCCCCGGTCTATACTTCCACTCGTAGGAACAGAACATCCTGACAAGGAAGAATATTTGAAATAATATTCCTGGCTGCTATTGACATGGTGTACACGTGAAACTGCAGATAGGTACGTGAGGAAGAACGCTCCTTGGCTGATGTCGCAACCTGTCGTCCACGACCGCACGACTTAACTACCAGTCGAGCGATATATGTAGAGCCTGCAGAAAGCACCCGCTGCAAAATTGAATGGAAAACCTTGATCCGTGGAGACCTTCGGGGCAGACGGTGCCGCGGGAGTATTACTAGGACATGATCGCTCACCCTTGGCATAAATGGCTACCATCAATTCAGCCCAAGGGATCGACACGCGACTCATTCTGCACAGTATTACTACATGCTCCGGTGGCATCGAGATACCAGCAGTACCTACAGACAGGTATTAGTAGTTTCCAAGTACTTCTAGCAGGTATCTAGCGTGTTACTTTCAGGCGGGTCTTTTCGGCCTTCCGCGTAACACATGGCAGACTAGCACCTAGTACTAGTGAGTCGTAAGTAAATACTAAGGTATTAAGCGCCAGAAGTCTACTCCACGTTACATGCTCCGTATGTACATACTCTCATCTAGTAATTACTAGCACTGCTGCAGGTACATACCTTGCTTGATGTTGCAAGCCCTGCCGGGCGGCGGCTTCTCCTCTCCGCCGCACCAACCCCCTGCTGCTGATTCCGCCTCGCCGCCGTTGGTTTCATCCTTATCAAGTTACCATGCGGGCTGCCTCGGCTGCTACTGTTGCCTTGTCAAGAGTCGGTTATCGCCTAATCCTTCCAGCACTCACAATCAACTATAACGCAGATCTCAGTTGCCGGTGGCGTCGCGGCCACTGAAGCCTTTTGGGTGTGCTCCATTGGCCAGTACGAGTATTTGTAACGAAGCCCATGGGCCATACGTCAGCTCCAACGTGTCAAGGGGGTTACTAATTCTGTTCAAAACGTCCAACAATGGCCGACGATATCCCCGAAGCTCGGATGGATGCAATCCTGTTGTTCTGTTGCGGCCATCACGGACAATTTACCAAGTGCTCACTAACTGCCCAACAGCCTGATCTAATGATGATGAGGATTTCATGCATGGGCCTCCTCCACCACATCACCATCAACGATGCGGGCCTCAATTTTGATAACGTCAATACTTGAGTCAGCGCGACCTTCGCAGCCGGAATTGAGGCACGCGAGGCTCTTCGTTGCGCCTGGATTGGTCCTGAATGACATGGACTAGAGTTCCCCAGAACGTGCATACAACATAAGGCGAGAGCCGAGAGACGGCATCTTTGCTCCGTGGGATGGCCGCGACTGTCCTTCCATGGCTTCCTCCTGAATTTTACAAGGCGACCAGGCTGCATACAATGTATCGCTGTCTGCATGTATATTGCGTGATCTCACAGGCCTCAGGAGTCAATCTTACAACGCTGGAAATCATGGTACTTGTAAGTAGAATGTCATTCGCCTCCATATCAGTACACTGCATGTATCACAAAATCATACTACTACTAGTAGCAGTACATGTAGTCCTAGGGAATGTCACTGCCGCCCCAAGCGCGATCGTTGAGAGGCTCAGCAGGTCGATACTGACAATCTTGCATGCCGACTAGCCGCGGTCCTGTAGGGCTGTATACAAGTAGTCAGGCACCATGTCACCTCCTGGCTCACGAGTCAACATACCTAGCATGTTATGATTTCTACGGCTCGGATTCTCTAGTACTGCTAAGATCTTTGTTGATCATGGTGTACAGGAACTACAGGAAATTGAAGGCCATAACGTTGTCTAAGACACGGAAGAACCATATAGACAGACCATCAGGCAGCAATCACGACACGTGTCAATTGTATCGTTGGAGGGAGCATGACCTCCTGGTCTCGCAGTCTCATAGCAGTCAGATCGAGCCAAGGACATCGAGTCTCGTTTTAGTCCTGGCAGGGACTCGAGGTCACTATACATTTCACATGCGTATTCATCGACAAAGGATATGTCCACTGCATACTTTTCGATGCCCTATAATATTGGCTCAGACAAGGTAGCAGCTAAGCAGCATGTCGGCATACTATAGTCAGTTAGCATTGCGCACTGACCCTGGTATGCATGGAATCGAGCACAGCTTGGGTACGTCTTTGCATAGTGAAGATATGCCCATTTATTTCAACCGAGAGTTGAAATGAAAGCTTCCAGAAGAAAGATGGGTTGTTTTCTCTTGATCTATGTTGATATGAGCAGGAAAACGAGACATATGCAGAGGGCTGAGGCATCAACGACAGGATGCTCCATGTCACAAACAGGCATCCCTGAGCCTCCACCTGCAACGACAAGTCCTTCAGGCCAAGCACCAAACCCGGAACCTAGCATAAGTCCTTGCATGTTAATGATATGCGAGCATGCAAAGATTCTTCGCGGATTGCCACACTCAGCAACGTTCGGGGTGTGGCGGAGTCCCGCATACTGAAGGGAAAAAGAGAGGAAAATGATTGGCACCTGCGGTTGACTTTCCTCCGGGATTCAACGACGTCCGAGGGTGCTTTCTCAGCCCAGATGGCGCATGGGTGGCCCATCACTTGACCAAGCATCACGAATACAGCAGAGCATCAATCACTGATCGCTGGTTCCACCCCTGCGCGATGTTGGCAACACGGGAAACTAGGGTCTTGCCGCCGATCTGCGCCCTCAGACCCTGGTCATACGAACGTCGCTCTGTCTTCTTAGCATACTTTGCTTGGTCTTCGCAGCATATCACTTGAAATTCGTCGTTCAGAAAGTCATGGCTTCCTTTCGTCCGGTGAAAATTTCAGTCCCCAGCTCGGACCACATGTTGTGCCGTGACCCCATGCCAAGACAGAAAAGGGTCGGTCGACGGAAATGTGACGAGTAACCCATTGACATACCGGTCTACCCCCAAGTTCGATTCGCAAAACGAGGAGCTTGGGCCTTGTGGTCCGTTCGTGTCTTCGGGCAGATTTCCAATATCTCCTTTAGCTCTGCAACAGGCACGGCAAGCCTGACTACATGTAGCCTCTGGTATCACCCTCATCTGCATTGCGCTTACATGTATGCCCTCTGAGGACCGGCGACGGGTCAAGTATTAGCTGCTTTTTGAACGAATTCTACTATCAGTGGTACTTCGTATTGATTAGCGTGTATCTTCACACCTACCGGACGGGATAGATAGAGCTGACTTTTTGGACACGAAGGGAACCTTTGGTTCACCGCAACCTCGGACTGGACCCCGGACAGAGGGGGAAAGAGACAAATTATCTGCCTGCTCTATACTCAGGCTAGTGAAAGTGATGATGGGATATGAGAGGCCAGCGGGAGGCTCGTGCTTCATTGTGACCCATCACTAAGTTTCCTTTTCTCCGCCCTCCTTGCCCGGAGCTCCATGCGAGGCTGTCTCTTTGTTCAATCTGACCTGCATCTCCGGGTTCCTGTTTCACTAGGTAGCGCGCACAGCTCTATTTGACAGACAAAAACGGAGTAATCCCCGAGATGATAAAGAGTAGAGCAGGCGAAGTCCCCTGTCGTTTATGCTCTTGCTCGTGTTGCGCTTCCCTTCATTACGAATTATGTTCATAATGCCCTGGAACCTTGCACATTTGTCACGGATAGTCGGGACAGAATGCTGCTATTCCCTCAATAAATCAAACCATTCATGCTACAATAGCTCGGGGGTTAGTTTCACAGCTTCCCCATACCTGCTGCCTTGGGTGTGGGCACCTTTTCGTCAGGTGACGACTATCCCAGCCATGGGGGCCTCCAGGATAGATGGACTCTGCGTCTATGTATCGAAGGTGGCCGGGAACCTCCGGAGCACAGGCCTCAGTTCATGATGACAGAAATTGCAAGGCCCTATAATCGTTCCGGCCAGTATCCTGGGATTCGTAATAAAGGGTCCGAGATTCGGAGCTCTATATTTTCTCAAATGTAGACAACTATGATGGTCTGCAACTATTATAGCATACAAGAAGTTTGCCTTTCAGGGACAATTGGGCCTCTCAGGGACAAATTATTTGCCTTCCAATTGCTCCTCCCATGACTTGTTATGGCTAGGCTTCGCAGGAGAAGGGGGGAGGGGGGATTTACGCAACCGATGTATAGCGAGCAAGGCATGCAAGGAGGAACTCCCTGGTCGAGCTGGGCCAACGCGAGTTTCAGGCGCAAGGCATCTATGTGAGCACACATGTGTCAAGGCCAACCTGAAGCCTGGCAACGAACTTGGATTGGGTGGCAACGACTAATCACAGGCCTTGTGTGGGCAACCTGACCTGACTACACTCCATAGAGAGACAAAGAAGAACGCGTTAGGCGATTGTGGGACGTATCGATGATGAAGTGGAACTTGCTAGCAAGTCTTGGAGATAAATTACAGACGTTAGCGTTGGATTACGCTTGCAGACGGATCACACAACGGCTCGTGCTTCATAAAGCCTCTTCTGCCCGTGTAGGTATAGCGAGTATGAGGTGTTCCTCCGCTCTCGTCTCACGTTCCACGACAGATGCTATTTTTGTGTAACCTTACAGGATGCCCTGCCTTTTCGTAATCCAATGCCATCCTTCCTCCTTTCTCCGGCTCTCGCTAACCAGTTCTGTGCCACTGCACATTGTAACTCCAACAATGTCTGGCTCTGAAGCACTGTCGCGGGTGTGTGAAAGGCGATTGGCTCCTAAGCTCCTCCAAGCGCAGAATCCGGTCATCTGCTGATTTTGCTAGGCCTATTGGGGGAATCCGACTTGGGATGAGTCGTCAAATGTTTTCGTACCCTCGGTATGCTCGCTGCCTCTTACATTGCAAAATCATGGCATTCGTTGGACTGAGACAATATCATCAAACGAGGACAAACTAGACCAGCACCCATCAACAGCCTTCTCTGGAGGTGTCAGGTCAACGGCGCTTGCGTATTTCGTTTGGTCCATGGGTGATCGCTCAAGTGCCATAAGCAACAATAATCAATGGCTGAAAGGTATAATAACCTCATGCGTCAATAATGCATCATCATAGACGGCTTTCAGTGCTCAAAGTATTGCCATCGATGGCCCAGGAAGAATCTGGCCAGACCAGTCTGATGGCATCCCAGATGTGACTATGACATGTACACAAAGTTAGCATCCGGGTGAGAGCACGTGCTATTTGTCATTCACGACGGAGGAAACACGACCGCCAGGTAGGCACGAGCTTTCAACGATGGATGGATCTGACTGGGTTCACCATTGCCACGGGTTGACTGACCTGATATGAACAATCTCAAGACGATCCTTGACTTCTTGTGGCAGGTCTTTCACATCTTTCCGATTTTGTGTTGGGAGTAAGACAGTCTTGACTCCGGCCCGCAGCGCGCCGATGAGTTTCTCCTTGATACCTCCGACTGCGGTGACTTTTCCTCGGAGGGAAATCTCGCCCTGGTAACACAAACAAGATTAGCCTACGTCACTCCGAAACGCACGGCTAAGCAGGATTGGAGAGAGTTGCGAGATCTTCTCAATACGCACGGTCATGGCCATGGTCGGTGGGACCGGCTTTCCAGCGAAGAGCGAGATGAGTGCAATAGCCTGCCCAATACCACTGCTGGGCCCATCCTTAGGTATAGCGCCTGAAGGACAGTGAACGTGGATGCTGCGGTTTTTCATAATGTCTACCGTGGGTTCTGCCGTCAAGCCAAGTTCGTAGGCGTGCGCCTTGACCCACGTGAGAGCAACTTCGACGCTCTCTTTGAGTACGTCACCAAGTTTGCCCGTGAGCTGCAACCTGCCGTTCCCTGGCATATCTGCCACCTCGATGAAGAGTATGCTGCCGTTGCCACCAGAGCTGTAAGCAACCAGGCCCGTCACAATGCCAGGACGGCTTGTGGTCTCCGCAATTTCCTCTTCGAACTTCTCGATACCCAGTATAGTTTCAATGTCTTCCACCGTGAGCTGAGGACGGTACACGCCAAGCTGGCCATCGTCCCTCGCCTCGGCGAATTCGACGGCCTTGGCGCGACACACTGATCCGATCTCGCGTTCCAGGTTTCTGACCCCTGATTCACGAGTGTACGACTCGATGATCTTGGATACAACGTCTTGATTGAATGTGACCTGATCTTCGGCTAGACCATTGACGCGAATCTGCTTCGGAATCAAGTGTTGTATCGCGATGTGGCGTTTCTCAAGCGTGGTGTAGCCGGGGAGATGAATCATCTCCATTCTGTCCAATAGGGGCGGGGGTATCGTGTCCAAGTTGTTGGCAGTAGCGATGAACAGGATTTTGGACAGGTCGATTGGCATGCCGACGTAGTGATCTTGAAAAGAATGATTTTGCTCTGGGTCCAAAACTTCCAGCATTGCGGCTGAGGGATCGCCATGGACGCTCGCCATGCCAATCTTGTCGATTTCGTCCAACAGAAAGACTGGATTCGCCACGCCCACCTTTCTCAAGCCCTGGACAATCAAACCTGGCATAGCTGCCACGTACGTTCTTCGGTGCCCGCGGATCTCAGCTTCATCCCTCACGCCGCCGAGAGAAATCCGATGGAAATTTCTACCCAGAGCAGTAGCGATGGACTTGGCAAGGCTGGTCTTGCCGACACCGGGCGGGCCAACGAGCAGCATGATTGGCGATTTATCAACGCTTCGTTGAGATCTAAGGACTTGAAGCTTGCCACCGTGCGTATCCGATACATGGTTTGACTCTCGGGTCGCTTCAGTGTGCTCAGACGACCCATTGCTGGCCTCTGCAGTATTGACCGCAGCCTCGGCCTCGGCCTCAGCTTGGCGAATTTTCTCATCAAGGTCATCGTTCAAAGACTGTTTGAGTCGCAAAACGGCGAGATATTCAATAAGTCTTCGCTTCACTTTATCAAGGCCATAATGGTCATCATCTAGTTGCTTGCGTGCTCGTGTGAGTGTCTCCGGCCCCAACCGATCATCAGTTGTGGCTGCCCATGGAATTTCGGAAAGAATCTCGAGCCAATTCCTCGTAACTTGATACTCTTGATTCATGGGCATCATTTTCTGTAATCGCCTCAGCTCTCGATCGACAGCCTTAGAAACCTCGGCGGGAAGCTGTGCAGCTTGCAACTTTCGCTTGAGTTCCTCTAGCTCGTCGGCTTCCTGATCATCATTCTGGTCGCCTCCAGGAGCCTGACCTGATGAAGGAAGAAAATTCATCCCGGGCATTGACACTGTCGCACTGTGGCGCCTGTTGGGATTCTCGTTGAACCTGTCGAGTATCTGAATGGGTACTGTGGTAAAGGTGGTGATCTTGAAATTGTTCTTTATGCCGCCAACTTGGCGTTCGAGGAGCTCGAGGACTTTTGTGATTCTGACCTTGACATCCAACGCTGAGAGAACACCCAGCTTCTCCTCGTGAGATGCTTCAACCAGGTGGGACATGAAGTCGGCAAGACGGCCAGCATCCTTTATTTCTCTTCGCACGATGAGCATCTCGAGCCGCTTAGTGATGCCGGGGGTCAGAGCGCCACCCTTGGAACGCGGAAGAAGCGAAGAAATCCTTAGTATCGTAACGAGTTCCCGGGACTGTGCTTTTAGAAGAGCAAAAAGGTCCTGGAGCTGTTTGTCGGCAACATCAACTAGATAATTGGAATCAGCAATGAATCTTGGGGTCGGCAAGTAGGAGAGTCGACTCTAAACGTACTGGAATCGGTGAAATAAGTCACCTTGCCTTGAAAATAGGGGCGTTCGCGTGTTATGCTCTCTACTCTGACGCGAGCAGTCCCCTCTACCCTCAAGGCAAAATCGCCATTGTCACGGCCATCCACGCCTATGATTTTCGCGGCGACCCCGAAGCTGAAGATATCCGTTTTGCTAGCATTGCCAGGATTCACGTTCTCAAGTTGCGACACGTCCGGTTCTTCGCCATTGTGGAGCAGCAACTGGCCAGTCGAGCCTACGAACGGCGAAGATATGGGGACGCAAGCGATAGGTTCAGTATCAATGCGGCCCTCGGAGCCCTTAGCAGCGACTTTCTCGTAAACGTGTGCAAGAAGCGCTGGGATATCCGGTCGGCTCGAGTTGACCTGTATTCGTTGAATAAGGCCGGGAAGAAGAACAGTGTCTCGAGCGAGTGGGATGATCGGAAGGTTTGCGGACTGTAATCTGCCCATATCGCAGCAGAGGAGTCAGGGGTGATCGGCTTGACTCGGACGAGAAGAGAGGGTCGGTGAAGAGTTCAACGGTCGTCTTTGATAATTCTCGCACCGGGAGATGAAGAGGAGCACGATGTTGAGCGCGATAATGGACGAATCGACAGCGACAAAAAAGCTCTCAAGGTGACGTCGTGAGAGCTTCGTGCCAGAAATGAAGTGCAACCATGGGTGCATGTTCCAGCTCTCTCCGGCAGAGGTACATACTGGGCCCGCTCCAGTCGAAGCCGAGGCAACTGAATGGTAGTTGGTTACCTAATGATGCATATCGCGCTGGCTGGTGGCAATGCTGAGTCACACAGGCCAATGGCGGGGCAGAACTCGCTGCGTGAATCAATTAACACGGCAGTCGCGCCTCAAAACGCGTCTCCAGGCCCTGCTTCCTGCAACTCATCTGATACCAACCCTCAAGCCATGAGTATGTGCATCAAATAAGAACGCAAGGGCCTCATTGGGATTCATATTAAGATTAGCTAACACATTTTGCAGCAGCGTATGTGAGCTACTCCAAGACCGCCTTCGGCGGTGCCGGCGACGACTCGGGCGGCTTCTTGGCTGGCGGTTCACAGCAGGGCAGCCAAGGCGCAGGCAAGGTGCGTTGCTCTTTGGTTCATCGTTTTAGCAGATTTTGCCGCCTTTTAATCGATGTAAATGCTCGTACTAACTGTTCGTGCCCTTTGGGACTGGATAGACAAACCGAGATCAGTCTCTCCGTCCCGTCACCATCAAACAGCTCATCGACGCTGAAGAACCCTACTCGGGCTCCGAATTCAAAATAGACGACACAGCCATTACCCAGGTTACTTTTATTGGTCAAGTTCGCGGCGTGAACCCGCAAGAGACCAATGTAACCCTCAAGATCGATGACGGTACGGGCCAGATGGAGGTGAAGAAATGGATAGACCCGGAGAAGCGGAAGGATTCAGACATCAACTTCGAGCTTGACGCACACGTTCGCGTCTGTGGCAATCTTCGATCATTCAACAACAAACGACATGTCGGAGCTCTCTCCGTCCGTCCTGTATCGGACCCGAACGAGATCAACTACCACCTCCTCGAGGCGACATATGTGCACCTTTTCTATTCAAGGGGCACCCTAGACGGCGCCACGCGGAATGGCAATGGTACCAACGAGGATAGCATGTTCATTGATGGTGGCGATGGTGCTGGTAATACGGCAGGCGAGCTCCGACGAGAAACCATGAGCAAGTTGACGCGATGCTCAGCAGCGAGTAAGAAGATGTACAGCCTCTTGAAAGAAAAGTCGGACGGCAATGAGGGCATCCACCTCAACATCATCACCATGTCGACCGGGCTGTCAGTACGGGACGTATTGGCGGCCGCGGATGAACTCTTGGAGCACAGCTTGATCTTCTCCACTGTGGATGATGAGACTTGGGCGCCGTTAGAGTTTTGATCATGCGGCGAATGGACGAGGTACGACAGTGAATGGGATCCATATCTGACGAAAACTACATGCAAACACTACTCGCAATCATTTCATTTGTCCTCACAATTCTGCCATCAACTGACGCCCGAAACATGGTGACATTGCAAAGCCGATGTGGCGAAGCTGAGTGTTCATAGTGGTTCCATGTGTGCATCGACCACGAGCAATCTCTTGTCATTCCTTCCGCGCGTCCTAGACGAAGCGCAAGTCAATCAATCACGATTTCGAATCACGTTGTGGTTCTCGGACCATGCAATACAAGTGAATCGGTACTGGCCCACCCTGGAGCACAATCTCGTCCTTGGTTTCGAACCCAAACTTGGCATAGAATGAGTTGTTCGACGCCGACGTGGATTCCAGGTACGCGGGGCGGTTCTCGTCATCAGCCTGGCGAGAGCAAATCAGCGTGATGCGCAATGACGTCCATTTTGGGGGTACCCATATCCAAGCGTTCCGAGGTGCTTCCCCCCCAGGGCCCCAAGTAGGTCAATTACCTTGTCCAACATGTGTCTGATGAGCTGGGAGGCGTAGCCACGACCTCGCGCAGAGCTTTTGGTGCCAATATAGCCAAGATAGTAGCTGTTGTCGTTGCGAGCACCCAAGACAGACTTTTTCTTATCGTGCAAAACCGGGAACAGCTCACTAAACACCCGCTTTCGAGCCGCCGTGGGTAGCTGATAGCACAGACGCCAAGTACCGCTCCAGATTGTTGCTAGGAAGCTGCTGTTCGAAGTCCCCGGCGGCATCCTGCACCATTGTATTGTCAGAGTCGCCCAAAGAGAAGAGGGTCGAGCCCGTCTCCGCGCCCGCGCAATATAAGATCAATGCCACTGCCTACATACCATAAAGCCACGGCGTCGTAGTCTGGTCCAATTGTCGTAGCAACGCCCTTGAAGCGATATGCGGCAAACGTATATCTCATGAGACGTACATGGAGCTTCCATATCTCATGGGAGGAATAGCCAGCCATACCGTCGCCACTCAACAGATAGATGCTCAGGGGATCCGAAGCAAAAGCTTGGGCGAGAGCTAGGCCGGCTTCGTATCGCTCGCCCATGTTCATCTCGCGAATCTCATGGTTCCAGTTTGAGGGAATCAAGGACATGATCTCAGCGTCAGCCGTGCTTTCGATATATTGAATTTGCGCCATGTTGGTGGACGCTTCTGTTTACTTCTAAATGTCATGTCAGAAATGCCTGTTGTCCTTGGCTCGAGATCACGGGCTCATCGCGACTCGGCAGCATTCTCCTCTTGTGTCAGCCTAGCGAGGAATGGGGTGATTCTTTACATGTTATTGAAGGCGATTGCCCATTCGCTTGTAATTGAATCGGAAGCGTGTCCTACACGGCGAGTCATGCCCGAGGATAGAGTGTTCAGCAACTACAGTGAAGAGGTGTTTGCTTGAGGTTTGTGAAGCCGTCCAGCGATCTGTGAGTTAGTGACAGAGAGAGAGGCCGAGAAGATGAAGAATGTACGTGATGGACGCAGGTAAGCCGCATCGGGGCAGCAGCATAACAAGTACTAGTAATTACTAACTACTACTACTGGTCGAAAGGGTCACACAATGCACAAGTCACACACCTTCTTGCAGGTCGATAGCGCCACGAGGCGGCCGGCAAGCTGAGAGGACAAGGCCTGGACAGGCTAAGACAAGGCCAAGCCATTCCGCACGGAGCACATGTACATACATGAAGCTTGCATCGGGAGCCTCCTCGTTGGCCGGCGCCAGACGCTTGATGACGACCGGACCCGGGCGGGGAAGAGGAGCATCTCGTGATTCGCAGGTGGAGACACGGCGAGCTGCAAGTGCATCCGGATGGATCAAAGTTGCTGACCCGAGGACCGGTGATAACGACGTACACACAGAGACATATATATGTATGGGCGAATCAGATCCGTTTGTTCTGTTGAGGAGAGTCGGAATACGATGCTTTAGCCAAGATGCCAAGCATCAGCACCCGCAGTCTGAGCCGGGATGCTTGGACGGAGCAGAACATCGGGTTTTGCTCGCAAGACTAAGGTAATAAGGTAGCGAGAAAAAGCCATACGTGCACTGATATCAAGTGCGTGTCATTCAAGTCCATCAACACTCCGTCGGCATATTCGCCCAGAACTTGCGAGTCCGCGGCCTTCAATGAATATCCCTTGGGTATATTAGAGAGCGCACTTGAGAGCTTGTGAAGCCTAGCAGTACCTAAGGACTGATAAGCTACATACGGAGTAATATTGCACGTAGTACTCCGCACTCCCTACTTGTACTACGTAATATTACAAAATGCGGAGTGTTGTAGTGTGGTGAGCTTAGAAGCTGCATGCTGAGTCAGCGATTCTACATCGTTACTGCGACATCCAATATCCAGCAGCCTCACGACCAGAGAGCGCGAACCCCCCAATTCTCTGATTATTTGCGCTTTGCCAGTTCCGAAAGTCTTTGTTTTTTTCTCAAATCGACCCTCAATTTGCTCGCGCTCTCAGTCAAATTCGCTCCCCTGGGTTGGCGGAGAGGCTCCGCAGACAGCCGCCCGTCATGCCGCCCAAGATCGAAGCCAAAGAGGTCGAGACCTATTGGAATATCTTCTGCGATCGCACCGGCGGCTCGCAGTTTCTTACGGGTGAGCAGGCAGCTCCAGTCTTGAAAAACAGCGGGCTGCGCGACGACCAGCTGGAACGAGTATGGGACCTGGCCGATGTCGACAACGATGGCAACCTGGACTTTGAGGAATTCTGTGTTGCCATGCGCCTGATATTCGACATTCTGAATGGGGTAGGATGGATTTCTCTAGCTCATATATAGATGGACTGCCGATGCTAATTTGCTACATGAGCAGGAGTACGCAGATGTGCCGAAATCTCTCCCCGACTGGATGGTACCTGAATCCAAGGCGCACCTGGTCCAGGCCACCCGGGCCATCACCGGCAAGCAGCCTCGGTTTGAACAGGTCGAGGACGACTCAGACGATTTGGGACTGAAGGACGGATTCGAGTGGTACATGAAACCTCAGGATAAGGCCAAATACGAGCAGATTTACCAAGAGAATCGCGACATGCGAGGAGAAGTGTCTTGTAGGCTTCCACTCTGTCCCTAGTCTTCCCCGTCCTCTTCGACTTCTCGTATGCTTACCGCGTGTTCTTTTCTCAGTCAATGCTCTCGGAGACCTGTACGAGTCTCTCGACGTGCCGGATACGGATATACATTCAGCGTGGAATCTTGTCAACCCATCTGCCAGCTCGACCATAAACAAAGACGCCAGTCTCGCATTTCTTCACATCCTCAATTACAGACACGAGGGCTTCCGCATCCCACGCACCGTTCCTGCATCATTGCGCTCGAGTTTTGAGCGCAACCAGATCGATTACCAGCTCGACAACCAGCGCGGCGGTGCGGGCTCCCGCTGGGCGAACAAGGCAGACGATTCAACAGCCACGGGTCGCAAGACCAAGTTCGGCGAACAGTACTTGACCCGCCTCGGCCGCAGCGGATTCAAGACGGCCGGTACGGACTTTTCAACAGAGAAAACGGAGGACTGGGAGGAGGTGCGACTGAAGCGCCAGCTACAAGACCTGGAGGCCAAGATCCAAAAAGTGGAGGATATCGCAGAACGGCGCAAGGGCGGGAAGCGAGATTCTAAACCTGCTCTCGTCAGGAAGGAGCTGGACCAGCTCCTCGACTACAAGCGCAGGGAGCTGAGAGAGCTCGAAGAAGGAACAGGGAAGAGCGCGGTTGGGTCGGGCCTCAAGGGCATTTCGGATGACTTGCAGACGGTGCGGGAGCAGGTTGACGGGCTAGAGTCGCACTTGCGATCCAGGCAGACGGCTCTGGACGATTTACGTCAACAAATCGAGGCGGAGAAAACCGGTTGACGCATCACATTGGTAGCATTGGCGTTGGATCTTTGCGGAGGTAGATATCTCGTTCATTTCATCTTTGCCGTATCGTTCATTCTCACTCTCAACTTAAGGACTCAATGCACTGGGCGCTTGCGTCCCCCTCTTGCCTTAGAACATACTCCCATCCACATACTTTGCTGTTCTCTCTACGCCCAACGTCCGTCCCTTGCCTGCCCACCCGAAGATGGACGGGATCGGCACAAAGGCAAAGCGTCCGACGGCGCGTGACCGTCCTATCGAGCAGATGAAGACGTCCAGCAGCGGGCCTCGCACCGTCTGGGGCGCTTTGCCCTGCAAGACAAGGTCGATATTGCGCGCCACGCCAGCAGCCTGAGCCTCGGTGACGAGAAAGGCTGCGCGCGGGCTAGATACGATGTCACCGACGGCCCAGATGGTGTTGTCTCCCTCTCGGCTGTTGTCGTCATTCGTAGTTTTGAGGGCGTCATCTACAACGCGCATAGAATCGTCTACAGCGACAAAGGACTGCGCCGTAAGCATGCTCTTAGGCACATATTCAGTGTTGGGTGTAAGGCCCGTCGTCGGGAGATAGAGATCGGTGCGGAGCTCCTGGCCATCGGACAGCTTCACGATGTACCGTTTCTGGGCGTTCTGAGCTGACGATGACGCTTCATCCGCTGCTGTCTCCGTGACACCTTCACCCCTGACGCCCTTTCGTAACTCCACGCCAAGCCGTTGCAGCTCACGCTCTGCCGAACAAGCGGTCGAATCGCCACCAAGGAGACTCTCGCTCCCACACAGCAGTACGACCGTCTTCTCCTTTCCGAACGCATACTTCAGCTCACCCGCCAATTCGACCCCTGTAGCGCCGCCGCCCGCAACGACGATATGCTTCGCAGCGCCGATACGGTCCGCCGTACCGTGCAGGCTGGCCAGGCAGGCTTCGTATGTGTCCTCGGCTTTCCAAGGCATGTTGGGCTCCGTGGTCCGAGCACCGGTAGCCAGGACGAGGTAGTCGTACGAAATAGATTCATGGCCGCCAGATGAGACGAGTTCAATCTGGACCGTCTTGTTCTTCGTGTCTATGCCCGTGGCGGCACCAAGGATCAGTTGGACACTGTCTTGGGGATACTGCTCAAGACCCGGCGCAATGGGCTGCAGCAGCTGCTCATCGCGAAGGACGCCAGGAATGACGGCGCGGATGGACGCAAGGTTCCAGTAGAAGTGGCTGTTCTGTAGTCATTGCTTAGAAGGGTGGCGGAATTGCTTGAATATGGTCTTTTCAATCTCACTTTGGTGACGAGCACGACCTTCAGGTCTTTTTGATGCGGTTGGGTGTACTTCAGCAAACGGTGCGCAACGCCTAGGCCGCCGAGGGAGCCGCCGAGAATAACCACTGTCTTGGCCATGACGAATATCTATTCTTGTATGTTGCTTCAAACTGCGATGGGTTGAATTGGTTGGAAAGATAAGGCAAGTTTGGAAGGACAGGTGACGGCTAGACGTGATGAAGCATGTGAAAGCGCCTCGTCATAACAGTCGGCGGGCATACAATCATGAGTTCTCCTATCATTTACGTCGTGGTGGCTCTCGCTGGTGGGAGAAGGGCACGATTCTCTTAGAGGGATTTTGATTATCTTTCATATAGACCTCTCTATGCCCTCCAATTTACGACCTGCATCACCTTGCTTTGTGATTGATTGATGGCGTCATGGAATCTCTCACGACGTTCTTCACACGTGCAGGATAGCGCGGCCCCAACGCACTGTCCCCCTGTCGACGTGCCCCAGCGTTGCATGGCACAGTGCCTAGAAAACAGCCAACAAAAACAATACAGCTTAGCTAAGCCTTCCGTCACAAGCACGAACGGCCAACCCCGCAACGCCGTCTCCCCCCCTCTTCAAGCTCAAGCTCCTGCGCCAAACCCAATCTTTCGCTTCTGCCAAAGCAATCACAAATTATTAGTCTTGCCTCTCAGCATAAACAAGAAAACATCCTTGCCCATCATGGTGTTCGGCGGCCCCCCCGATATCTCCGACATCTACGACTTGAGCCAGAACCGAGCCGACGACATCCCCGACATCTCGGACGATGAGTTCGACAAGTTGACGGCCGAGGCGAGAGCTTATTTCGAGCAGCGCGCCAAGGACGGCAATCCCGTCAGCGACGCTGATCTGCTGAGAATCTACGGTACGTCTGCCTACGGCTACGGGCCTCCCTTCTTACCAAGTATCCCTGCTGATGGTCAACCCTGTAGTCTGGTTCAAGATTGGCAGCAAGGATGACATCACCAAGGCCAAGTCTGTTGGCATCTTCCCCAGTCCGGTACGTGGTGACATCCAGTCGTCTTCTCCTTTCTCCCCCGTCGGGAGGAGAAAGCAGTAACTTACTAGCGTGGACGAGTAGGACAAGTATAAACGCCAGTCGTGGCAAAAGGCCGTCGACCAAGATTATCCTGTTCAGGAGGCCCGCAAGAGGTACAAGAAGAAGTACCAGGAGATCAAGAACAGCTAGATATTTGCAGACTGGGAGATGATATGATAAGACGGGGATTCTGCTCGAGCGCAAATGTTCGACTGTCCATTGGTGCTGAGCGCTCCCATCATGTCTTTGATAGTACTAATGCATGTGTCTAAGCTTGGGACGCCTTGCCGCACACATAGCAGCCAGGTTCAATACTCTCTGCCTCCTACAATACTTTCCACTGATTGCAAGCCTGCTCTGTACTTGTCTTGTCAGCCGTATGAAAGCCAATTGTCCGGGGGTTGCCTCAGGAATAGAGTGGAGAAATCAGGCCACTCGAACGGATCCTCCAATGTAGCCCTCTCTTCCTTCAAGCAGCCAGACTATACTTGGCATCATGTAGCAGCCGAGGTCAGAGATCATTGCCCACCCGTTAAGCCAAGTACACAAGTTCCATGCGAGCTGGTCCTGCGTCCAGAGTCAGACAGAGCTCCCTGACGGGAAAAGAAGATCGATCTGAATTACATTAAAAATAATAAAACTAAAAAACATACGACAGCCGGGATTCGCTGGCTGTCACCAATCCAGCTACTAATTGGCCGCTTATCAGTTTATCGCTCGGAGATCGAACGGGATCCAGATTTCATCTGATAGCTATGGTCGTATGTGATAGAGCAACAATCTTAAACGACTATAAGAACTGCCTCGTAACATTTTGTAAAATTCGGCATACGCATCTCGCATCTCCGACGTCACACTGGCCTGCATAGCCGCAGCGGCCAATCAAACGTCAACGCGCTTCCTTTTTCGTCAACCCGACCTGGTCTCAACATCGGCATGCATCCGAGCGCTGCATTTGTACTCCGAGAATGCTGTGTAGCTGTAGCTGCATGAACAGAGAGTCCCGACCGCTTTGAAGTTACGCGACCGGCTCGTCTCCCGTCCGCCGCGCAGGTATCACCAGCAGACAGACGGTAGCATCCGAATTGAGGTAAT